>PVLA01005827.1:91687-137345 GCA_004027455.1 Hydrochoerus hydrochaeris
TTTTTTTTTTTTTTTTTTTTTTTTTTTTTTTTTTTTTTTTTTTTTTTTTTTTTTTTTTTTTTTTTTTTTTTTTTTTTTTTTTGTCTTTTTGAGACAAGGTCTCGCTGTGCAGTTCAGGCTGGTCTTGAGCTCACTTTGTAGCCCAGGCTGGTGTCGACGGTCCTCTTACCTCAGCCTCCCTAGTGCTGGGATTAAGGAGTGCACCATTATGCCTGGCTTATTTTGTTAGGTTTTAGTCTCTTCCAAATAAAAAGTATTGGTAAGTATTTGAAGTGACTGATACATTAATTTGTTAAAATCATTCCACATTGTATACATGTGTAAAAAAAAAATCACATTAAACTGGTCTTCCTTGGCACGCAAGAGAGAGCGCAGAAGAGAAAAGGCCTTTACTGAGGATATAGAGGGCTGCCAAAGACAGGCAGGCACTCTCTGAAAGCTTCGGGAAAGAACCGCGCATTTCATTTGGAATTTGCTATGGGGCAGGGTTAAAGGGCGGGCCGAATGACGTGGACAGCTGCTTGAAAGAGCATTTGCGCATGCGCGAAAAGCGGGCGGTTTGATTGGATTCTCAGAGAGAACCCAGGGAGGCGCTTCTAGGAAAAATGTGTCATACACCCAATAAATTTATCTGATCAACAATAAAGCACTTTCAAATTAAAAAAATGTAATAAAGCTGCCCCTGTACCCTCTAAGCTAGAATCACCAATAATGTCATTTTTTGTAAATATAATTTTTATTGCCTACTTGCTATTTTCTTGATTTATAGTTTGTCTTTGGTTTTCGAGATGGTCTTGCTATGTATCCCAGGCTGCCTTCGAATTCACTATGCAGATCAGGCTGGTATCGAACTCACAGCAACTCTGCCTCAGCCTCCGCTGTGCTGGAATTTCAGGCATGCACTATCACACCCAACACTTTGATTTATAGGTTTTGTGCACAGTATTGTTTTTCCCTCAGTTTACATAGTGAGCAACTTGATGTATGACTTGATTTTTTAAAAATCTTTTTGAGACAAGGTCTCACTAGGTAGTCCAGGCTGGCCTTGAACTCACTATGTAGCCCAGGCTGGCCTCCAACTCATGGCGATCCTCCTGCCTCAGCCTCTAGGTGCCGAGATTAGAGGTGAGCACCACCATGCGCGGCTGCTGTATGATTTTAAAATATTTTAATGGACTAAGAGTGTCCTTAACAAGTCTCCTTTACGACTACTGCTGATTCCAGCCTCATAAGTAATACTTCATATTCATGCTCCAAATCCTTTATTCCTGTTTCATTTTCCGGGCTGAATCCTGTAACTGGATTGAAAAGTGAACTTTTAAAAACCTTTTCACAGTACTGTCCCGCTGCTTCCTGGAGTCAGTGTACCAAGTGCTGCTCCAGCCAGCGCTTAGTTTGGGCTGCCTGAGTCCTTTGCGTTAGGCTGGGTTTCAGGAAAATCTTTGGAACTGGGCATGGTGGCCATGCCTGCAATCTCAGTGTTCTGGGAGGCTGAGACAGGAGGATCACAGGTTTGAGTCCAGCCTGGGGAGTCGATGACTTATGGAGACTCTGTCTTAAAATGAAAGTTTTATTGATTTATTAAGTAAGAATTTTTAAAAGGGTTGTTGACGTAGCTCAGTGGAAAGCCCCTGAGTTTACTCCCCGGTACCCTTGCCCCCAAACCAGTAATAACAAACCATTGCCATGCCCACAGAGCTCTTGGGTCATTTGATGGTGCCATGGTTAGGGCAGACTGGAGTTTGACAGGCCTGGGATCCTGTGCTTGTTCTGCTAACTAGGACGTCTTTCACGTGTTTTGAGGATTAAACGAAGTAGTGTGAGAGCACTTCAGAGCGCAAGAGCATTAGCTCCTCGCACATGCGCAGAGGGCAAGCTCCGCCGCCTGGGCGGGGCCAGAGACCTGAATGCGACCAATCCAGAGCTGAGGCGAGGGAGCCACGCCCCTTTTCCTGGGGTCTTAAAAGGGCAAAGACAGGGCTCTGGGACAGCCACCTGGGGGTCGGCCCCGCCTCCGCCTCCGTAGGTTGTGGCCCGGAGTCCTGGAGAGCGTTTGCTAGGGGACCGGAAGGACAGTCCCCCTTCTCCACTCCTGCGGGGCCCAGCGCGCGGTCCCCGTCCCGGCTGCGGTGCCATGCGCGAGCTGCGGGCCGCCTTGACGCTGGCGCTGGGCGCTGGGCTGGGCGCTGCTGCCGAGCGCTGGCGGCGGTGCGGGGCGGAGGCGCGGGCGGCTCCGGGGCTGCTGGGTCGCCTGCCGGTGCTGCCCGTGGCGGCGGCGGCCGAGCTGCCCGCGGTGTCCGGGGGACCGACCGGCCTGGGCGCCGGCGAGCTCGCCAAGTACGGGCTGCCCGGGGTGGCGCAGCTCAAGAGCCGCGAGTCGTACGTGCTGTGCTACGACCCGCGCACCCGAGGCGCGCTCTGGGTGGTCGAGCAGCTGCGGCCCGAGCGGCTCCGCGGCGACGGCGACCGCCGAGCCTGCGACTTCCGCGAGGACGACTCGGTACACGCGTACCACCGCGCCACCAACGCCGACTTCCGCGGCAGCGGCTTCGACCGCGGCCACCTCGCCGCCGCCGCCAACCACCGCTGGAGCCAGAAGGCCATGGATGACACCTTCTACCTGAGCAACGTCGCGCCCCAGGTTTGCAGCGCCCCGCCCGGCCGAGCCGCAGGGGTGGGGAGGAGCCCAGCGCCCGGATCCGGGCTCGGACACGGGTTCTGAGCCCTCGACGCCACTGTGACCTTCCCTCTCCTCCGTAACCCGCGGGTGGTGCTGTCTTTCAGTTTTCACTTGCAGAGGGTTGAGGTACTAAAGTGGGCTGTTACCTGTAACGAGGGACCTGGCCTAGTGTCACAGCGACAGGTGCACCTAGGCAATTGTTTTTGTTTTTGAGACACAATCTTGCCGCGTAGCCTAGGCTGGCCTCGGGTGTACATCATCACGCCTCGTTAATTATTGTTTTTTTGGTAGCAGTGGGGATTGAACCCAAGGCCGCCAGCACGCTATGCAAGTCTTAACGCTGAGCTGCATGCCCAGCCCCAGGCCGCTGGGCCAGAGGAACTAAGGTAGCAGGCTGCCTTCCAGCTCACCAGGAAAGCAAGGGGCACGCAGTCAGGGTGCCAGTATGAGTCACGCCATCCAGGCCAAGTCACCCCCCTCCACCAGCACGTAGCGCTCGGTGGGTGTGGACTGAAGGGGGCTCAGGCAGAAATAAGTCACTTCAAGCCTCCAACTGGACTTCCTTCCCCTGACTCAGGGCACAGGAGCCATGGCTGGAGCCCAGTATCCCCATCAGCCCTGCCCAGGCTCTGCCCTGTGGTCACCTGGCCCCGAGGGGGGGTATCTCCCTTGAACCTGTTTCCTGTTGGAGGGGTGGGACCAGCGTGTGCAGCTGGGTCCCCACTTCTACCCTCAGGTACCGCACCTCAACCAGAACGCCTGGAACAGCCTGGAAAAGTACAGCCGCAGCCTGACGCGCACCTACCAGAACGTCTACGTCTGTACTGGGCCGCTCTTCCTGCCTAGGTGAGGCCACAGCCAGGCTGCACCTAGGGGTCAGCACCTGAGCACTGTTCACCCAACATCTCCGAGAGTCTGTGTCCCTCACTTGGGTCCCCAGCCCACTTTTTAAATTTTTTTTTGAGACAGAATCTCGCTGTGTATTTCAGGCTGATCTTGAACCCATCATGTAGCCCAGGCTGGCCTCTAACATGCAGCGATTGTCTTCCTGCCTCAGCCTCCCAAGTGCTGGGATTACAGGGGTGCACCACATGCAGTCCCATTCCACTTCAGCAGCCAGAGGCCTTTAGGTGGCCTCCTAGGCCACCTTTTCTCTGCCCAGGGGTACCCAGCCTCAAATGTCCTTGCTCCATGACCCCTGCCATCCCACCCAGCCCATGCTTTGCACAGATGGGATCACACAGGTCCCCAAGTTGCCAGGCCTCTCGCTGTCTGTTCTGCTCAGTGCTCTCCTGCCCTCAGGTCAGCCTCTGTCCCCCTGCCTGTCCCAGCTGTTGGGGACTGAGACCTGTGTAGGGTCATTCATTTCCCTGGTCTGCTGAGGACCAGGTTGAGCAAGGAATGGAGTCTGCAGGCTTGCGATGGGACCTAGGCCCTACTGCCTGGCCCCTTGGTACCATGGGCAAAAGAAGGTCTCTGTGTCCTTCCTCATAAAATGAGACTAAAGCCTGTGACCTCACAGATGGGGGATATGGTAAGGGCTCAGTACAGGCTGGTGAGGGTGGTGTCTTTGGTACTGACAAACTTCCACCAGCAAGTGCCCACTGAGATGGGTGCCAGAAGCCATGCATGTGGCCAGGTGTGGTGGTACACCCCCATAATCCCAGGAGGCTGAGGCAGGAAGACTCCCGTGAGTTCAAGGCCAGCCTGGGCTAGTGAATTCAAGTCCAATCTAAACTGCACAGTGAGACCCATGACTGACAAGTGTGCCAGACTCTGTGCTGGGCATGGGATTTCAGTTGCTGTGGCCCTTTCCACCTGTTACACTGCCGCCAGGAGAGACAAATAGTAACCAAGTGTTCCAGGGACGAGCTGCAGGTGTACTCGGCCCAATACTTCCAGCAGCATTTATTGCCAGCGCTGGCTGTGCTGGAAGCGGAGGGACAGAGTCAGGCAGGGCACAGAGCCCTGCGGTCGGGGAGGCCTGGCAGGAGGGCAGAGTTGCAGCTCAGGTCAGAGCAGGCTTCCTGGAGGCTCCGGCCACGAGTGCTGGGTGTGCCCGCAGGACGGAGGCCGACGGGAAGTCCTACGTGAAGTACCAGGTCATCGGCAAGAACCACGTGGCGGTGCCCACGCACTTCTTCAAGGTGCTGATCCTGGAGGCCGCGGGCGGGCAGATCGAGCTGCGCTCCTACGTGCTGCCCAATGCGCCGGTGGACGAGGCCATCCCGCTGGAGCGCTTCCTGGTGCCCATCGAGAGCATCGAGCGGGCGTCGGGGCTGCTCTTTGTGCCCAACATCCTGGCGCGGGCGGGCTCCATCAAGGCCATCACTGCTGGCGGCAAGTGAGACGCAGGCCCGGACTGAGGTGTGGGGGCCGCGGTGCATTAAAGCTGGTTGTTTTTGGGAGTCTGGGCTGTGGGTGTCCCAGGTGACCTGCAGGAGCCCCGCCAGGTTCCACGCCTGCTTGTCTGTGTCCTGTGTGAACCTTCAAGTGGGCCGGGCGCCTGCCTGGGTGAGGCCGGGCTGCAGGGCGGCCAGGGAGATGAGGATGGCTTCCTGGGGGCCAACAGACAACAGCTGCAGGTGGCAGCTCCCAGTTCCAGCCCCGTTCCACAGCCTGGCCACCCCCAGGATCCCTGGGGAGGCAGGGGGCAGGCCTGGGGTCATCCTGCTCCTCAGTGTGAGGGTGGCACCAAGCTCTTGGCCTCTGGGCAGGGGAGCCCCCAGTCCTGCGGCAGGTATGTGTGGCTGGCAGGCTCACAGCACTTGTGGGGGGGTTTGGGCACACAGGAGTCACCCCTCTGAGACTATTGGGCACTGAGGCTCCCCAGCACACTGCCCACAGAGGGTAGGGCTCCCCCCATGTACATGGTCATGCAGAACAAGGCCCACAGGACCCTGGGTGCATAGGGTCCTGTCCCCCAGAGAAGGCAGCCACAAAACGCCCTGGACAGCCGAGGCCCCGACAGGCTCACCTCCGTGCGGATGGTACGGCTGCCCTGGCCTGGGCATGTGTTGACGTACAGATCGAACAGAACACTGGGCTCGGACACCTCCAGGTTGGCGTCAGCATCCACACCAGCTTCCAGCCCTTGGAGGCCCCCAAACACCACAAGCGCGTGCCTGACACAGAGACGAGGTCACCACCTACACACCAGGGCCCGCATAAGCAAAGCCCCAGACTTCTTCCTCCCACGGACAGCTGGGCCCCCGCCAGGCTCCCACCCTCATCCCTGGCACCCACCGAAAGCTGGGCAGCTGGGCAGAGGCCACGTTAGAGCCACGCTCCGATGTCCCGATGGTCAGGTCGTACCCGTCCTGGAAGGGGGACTCGGCAAACACAGCACCTGGGAAGGGTCAATGGTGGCTCCTGGTGTGGCCGGCACCACGCCTAGCCCTGCACTACCCTGGGGAGGACAAGGACGGGGACAGGCGCAGCAGAGGCTAAGTCCCAGCTGGGTCCAAGGAACGAGCAGAGGGCGCAGGGACAAGAACCTCTGACCTAGTGAGGTCGCCCGCCCGCCCCCCTGGGACTGGTGAGATGAGGCCTGGGCTGACTTCCTGGTGAAGCAGGGACCCCTGGCAGGGACGGACACCACGCAGAGGAGGGTGCCTGTGCTTACTGAGGCAGGAGGCCAGCCGGACGGTGTAGCCCCAGTAGAGCCCGGCTCTGGTTCGAGGCTCCTGCGACGACACAACCGTGCCCCGGTAGGTCTTGCATTCTGGGGGTAACACAGGCTGTGAAGATGAGGTGAGGGCCTGGGGCCAGCGGGGCTCAGTCTTGAAGCTGGCCAGGCCATGGCAGGGGCCAGGGATGCTTCAGGATACCTGGGAGCTGCTGCTGGTTCAGTCTCACAGTCACTCGAAGTCCAGGCTCCAAGTTCTTGTCAATCTTCACCTCCTGGGGACAGGCCAGAAGAAATGGGTGCTGTCCCCAAACAGCCAGCAGGGGTCACTGCTCTCTGTGACGCTGGAAAGTGGGGGCTGCAGGCCTGGGCCCCCCACTTAAGGCCATGGGGGCAGTCCCATCATAGGGGACCATTTCTGCCAAACACTTATGACAGCTGGGCATAATGGTGCACACCCAGCACTTGGGAGGCTGAGGCAGGAGGAAATCCATGAGTTTGAGGCCTGCCTGGGCCTAACCCAGTATCCTGTATCACCCTGGTCTGACAGTAGCTGGTGAATTCTGGCCTTTTTTTTGGTCTGAGACGGTCTTGCTCTGCAGTGCAGGCTGGCCTTGAGCTCACTCTGTAGCCTAGGCTGGTCTCAAACTTGTAAAGATCTTCCTGCCTCAGCCTCCCAGTGCTGGGATTACTGGTATGTGGCACCAGGACCAGGTCTAATTTGCTTTTTTTTTTTTTTTGGTGCTGGGAATGTAACTTAGGCCCTCACCCTTGCCAGGCACATGCTGACTACTGGGCTATATCCCCATCACCTTGATTTGCTTTTTCACAGCACAGTGAAGCCGGGAGTGTAGCTCAGTGGCCGAGTACAAGCCTGGCATGGGAGAGCCCTTGGAATAACCCTAGCACCACAAATAAGCAAAGAAGCAACAGTGCACTTGCTGCTGGCCTTTTCCCGGGGCCATAGTGGGGTCTTCGCTGGCCCAGGTCTGCATCAGTGGGGGAGCCACAGGCAGGTCTGATTCCAGGCCTCCCTATGCCTCCCTGCCCACCCCGCTCAGCTAGGGTGTCCCAAGGCACACCACAGGCCGCCTTCCGGGTCCCACCTTCTTCATGCCACAGTTGACGAAGGAGCCGTGGCCGGGCCGTGTGGGCCGGTCTACCACAACGCCCTCGCGGAACTCAGACTCCTCGTCCTGACGCATGTGGTGAGGGCTGTCCAGGGGGTTCAGGAGGCCTGGGGAGGGGCACAGGAGGGTGGGGAGGTGGGCGTGACTGTGCCCTCGTCCTGGGACGGGGTGGTGAACCAGCGCACTGGGCGCTCAGTACCTGCAAACTGGAGGTCCTGGTGCTTGGGGAAGAACGCCTTCCTCAGGTACCTGGTGGAGGATGTGGGTCTTGGGGTGACCAGCTGACCTCTGGGCTGAATGCCCCGGCCCCACACTCCGGGAAGTCACCACCTTACTGTGGACACTCCAGGTACTGCAGGATGCGGGCCAGCTGCACACACGCCTGCCCTTTCTTGCCAACTCCCCTGAATTCCCCCTCCACAGACCTAGACAGAAACATGGCGTGAGATGGAACTGCTGGCTGCAGGGGGGCCGGGTGGCTAAGAGCAGGGCCCTGGGTTCCATCCCCAGCACCACCGAAGGCCCCTGCAGCAGCTCCTCCCACAGTCTGAGGGATCCTCCCTGAGGGTCACAACAGGCATCAGGCCCAGGAGGAGCCCAGCAGCTGGGCAGGACACTGTCTCTGACCTCCTCCCCGCCCACAGCCCCCGGAGGCTCTCACTTGGCTTCCTGGCCTTCTTCATCGAACACCACAACCTCGTCCACACAGAAGATGGCGCAGGCCCTGGCGATCTGGCCGGCCAGGTAGGTGCGGAGCTCGGGCGACTGGGCATTGTCCAGGATGGAGCCTGGCAGGGCCACGCTCAGAGTGTAGGGCCGTCCTGGGCAGGGAAGGGGCACTCCTGGTCAGCCCAGCAGGCCAAATCCCACCCCCTCCTCCTTCCTGTCCGTGGGGCCTAAGGTTGGAGAACCGTTCAACTGGATGTGTGTTTGTATAACTAGGGATCAAACCCAGGGCTTCTGTGCTCAGCTACATCCCCAGCCCTTTTTCCTTTTTATTATTTTATTTTATTTATTTTTTGGTACCAGGGATCGAACTCACAACTTCATGCTTGCCAGGCAGGCACTTATGCCTCTGAGCTAAATCTCCGGCCCTTACTTTTTATTTTGAGAGAGAGTCTCACTAAGTTGCCTAGGTGAGACTAGAACTCGTGATCTTCCTGCCTCAGCCTCCCAGAGTACTGAGATAACTGGTGCGCACCACCACACCCAGTTCAACTGGAGGAATTCTGAAATTTGCAAAATAGATTCAGCTTCCTTCTGGACTTCAGTCCCTCTAGGAAGAAAAAATGGATACAGTGACTTTCTAGGTTCCTCGTTACAGGGCAGACCACTGGGCAAAGCTAGAGAGTGGTTGGGAGCGTCGGCCTAAGTTCACATCCTGGGTCTGCCCTATACTCCCTCAGTTCTCTCACTGTCAAAACAGATATAACACTCAGGAGGCTGAGGCAGGAGGAACTCTGAGTTCAAAGCCAGTCTGAACTACATAGTGAGATCCTGCCTCAAAAAACAAAACAACAAAAAGCTGGGCATGGTGGTGTACCCCTGTAATCCCAGCTCTCAGGAGGCTGAGGCAGGAGGACTGCTATGAATTTGAGGCCAGCCTGGCCTACAAAGTGAGTTTAAGGCAAACCTAAACTATGTAGCAAAACTATCTCAAAAAGACACACACACAAAGGCAAAAGGATAGTGTATAAGAGAACTGTGCAGAGCAGACACTATATTGTTTTTTATGTAAAGGACATAGGAACATCTTCAGATTTTGATGTCCATGGTGTGAGGAATCCAGGAACCAGTGCCCTGTCCCTATTACAAGACAGAAGTCTGTAGCTGAAGTCAAATAAGTGACCCATGGCAGGCAGTGGACAATGGGGGTCAGGCCTCCTGGCTCTAGGGGAGCCACATGAAGTGAGGCCCAGGCAGGGCTCCCAGGGCTCCCCAGCTCCCTAGCACTGATGACTGTCACACTGTCCCTAGAGGTACCCTGTAGCTGGTGACCTCCATAGCTGGGGCCCTGAAGGAAAGAAGATCCACTTTGTTAGTGTGGATGTGAAGGGCTGAGGGGCATAATCCGGGTGCAAGGGTGCACATAACTGGGCTCACTGCAGTAAACTGCCAAGGTGCATACGCCTCTCTGCCGCACCAGTGGGTACAATGTTAGGACGAACTCTCACCACTGTTTACAAGGATTTTCCTTCTTTATAGCTCTCTGTAGTTTTGAGCCTGTATTACTTATGACAGGAAAATAAAGAAACCTTTCCATTATAAAGAAAGCAAAACAAGTGAATGAAAAATGAAATCAAAGCACAGAACAAGCTCAAGAAAATGCTATGAAAATAAGCCAGGCGTGGCAGCACTCACCTGTACCCTAGCACTCTAGGAGGCTGAGGCAGGAAGATGGCAAGTGAGTTTGAGGCCAGCATGGGCAATATAGCAAGATCCCATCTCAAAAAAACAAAAACCAAAACCAAAACCAAGTGATAGCCCTCAGTTTAATCCCCAGTACAAACAAAAAGCTCCCTTTAGTATGATGTTGGCTGGTTTGTCATAGATGGCTTTAACAGATTGAAATAAAGACCATCTATTCCAATTTTCTGTAGGGGTTTTTTTTTTTTTTATCATGAATAGGTACTGGGCTTTGTCAAAAGCATTTTCTGCACCTATTGAGATGATCATATGATTTCTGTCCTTGGCTCTGTTAAATATGGTGTGTTACACTTATGGATTTATGTATGTTGAACCATCCCTGCATCCCCGGGATGGATCCCACTTGATCATGGTGTACAATCTTCTTGTAGTCTGTCTGCCAGTGTCTCATTGAGGATTTCTGCATCAATGCAAAAAGACTCATTAAAATTATGCTGTACCAAGCCAGGTGAGGTAGCATACAGCGATAATCCCTCACCTGGGAAGCAAGGGCAAAAGGACTGCAAGTCTGAGGGCAGCTTCGACTGCACAGTGAACCTTGGCTCAACCCCCATCCCCAACACACACACTCTGGGTTGGAGGTATAGCTCTGTGGTACAGTGCTTGCCCAGGACCACAAAAAAGGAGGGGAAAAAGAGCAAAAAAAAAAAAAAAGTAAAAGACAAGGCCCTAAGGCATACAGCTAACAGATGGAATGCTTAACATCCATAGGCTTAAACTCTACCTGAGTAGATTATGACTCTCCCTCCCCTTTCTGGGTCTCTCTATCGGGACAAGATGTCCGAGCCCAGTGGTCACTAAAGCGCTCTTCCAGATACAACGCCCTGTTCTGCCACAACGCAGCCATTGCAAGCCGCCTGTGTCCCTCCTCAGGGCCCAGGCTCACCCAGGTCCTCCCTCTGGGCAGCTGCCTCCTCCTCCTCCTTCTGGCGCTTTGCCTGCTCCTCCTGTGCCCGCTGTCGCTCCAGTTTTTTGGTCAGCTTGAGGTCCTTCCACTTCTTTTTCTCCTCTTTCTCTGGGTAAGAGAACAGCCTGATTGGTGGGGGCTAAGGAAGTGGGTCAGCCCAGCACGCCATCTGCCCGGTGGCGAGCTGTGAATCCTACGGGGCAGGTTCTCGGCAGCACCGCTGAGATGGCCTGGAGGAGGGGGAGGGGCGGCACAGGCTCGCTTCCCCACCGGGGCCCTTACTTACTCTGCTGTTTCCATTTTCGCCACTCAACCCTTTGTCCGTGTTCACCCTGGAGGAGAAGGGCAAGCGTGAGGCTGAATGGTCCCGCCTGGAGGGGACCACACGTCCCTTCACAGCCCTCCTGTTCCTCCAACCGGGATGGTGAGGAAGCCAGGAAACCACGACACACTGCTGCGTCAAGGGGCCAGGGGCCTGCTGTACCCCAGGGCCTAGATCAGGCCTGCTACGACGAATTTATGAGACGAACAGAGGCACCCACATCAGGACATGCCCACGGTCCCCTGAGAATCAGAAGACTTGAGGCACAGAAATGCTCAGGTTGTGAGCACAGCCCCAATTCCTGAATCCTGCCCCGGAGAGGGCTGGGGGGACCCCGGCCCCAGCCTCGCCCACGTCGTCCCAGCCTCGGGATCGCGTCCCCGCTGGTGCGCACAGGGCCACCAGCCTGCAGCACGTGCAGGCTTCCGGGTCCGGGAGCGGGAAGCGAGACGCGCGGGCCGCCCCCACCACGGGTCCCTAGGCTGTCCGTTCTCACAGCCCCAGCCCCGGCCCTGCCCTCAGTCCCACCCGCAGCCTACCGGTCCGCAGGGCCGCTTCCTCCCGCGCTCCGCCATGTCGGCCGCATACCGTGGCTCGCGCCTGCGCCACTCAGATTCGCCTCTTCCGGTCACACCCCCGCAGAGCCGTCCAATCGGAAGCCCCATAGGGTGAGGGGCGTGGCCTTAGCGTGTAGTTGGGCTGGGCCTCGCAGCCGGGGAGTCTTGACTGCAGGATGGGGCGGGGCTAAACCGCGGCCGCGTGTGTGAGCAATGAACTTGGTCTCGGAGACTGACTGCCCTGCATACTTGGATGTCCACTCTCGGGGTGGCCCATGGAGTTTCTTGAGTGATCGAGTGGCTTTTTATTCATAAAAAGCTCCTTTGATGCATGGGATTAGAGAGTCGCAATTTAGAAGCTTCCTCTTCAGATAGTACTTGCCCCTAGCAGCCCTGGCATGTTCCGGTTTTTTGTTTTTTTTTTTTGAGCCGGTCTCGCTATGTAGCCCAGGTTGGCTTTGAAAGCGCGGCGATCCTCCTGCCTCACCCTCCTAGTTCTGGGATTACAGGCATGTGCCACCACACCGCACACATCCCTTCTTTTGGTTGCCCATCTAATCCACATTTACCAAGGATGAACGTGACTTTGACTTCAGACAAGTCCGAAGTCCCAGCCTTTTGGGGGCGTTGCCTTTAGCGCGCGCGCGCGCGCGCGCACACACACACACACACACACACACACACACAATACTGTACAAGAAGAGGAGGCTGGGTCTGAGCTCTTCCTTCCATTCTGACCAAGCCCCACTCAGCAGTCCTATGTCTGAGGCAGAGAAACACTGCCAACTAAAGTTTGAATAATTTACAATTTTATTACAGGCAAAAGAGACTCAAGACTGAATTGAACTTCCTGCGATCAAGGTTAGACGTGGAAAGGTAGAGGTGATGCCTGAGCTTCGGGGGGGGGGGGTACAGGGCTGGGACTCAGGGTCTGCTGTGGTGTCAGTTCTCCCCAGCTGAGCCAGAAGAGACCTACAATGGACTCAGGGAGGGCAGAGAGCTCTCAGGCTGCTCTCAGCCACACCAGAACAGGGTTCCAGGCACCACGGGAGGGGGCAGATGACACCCCAGACTGGGGCTATTCTTCCCTAGGAATAGGCTGGATTACAGAGCAGCAGCCCCCAGTCCCAGCTTCCTGATGTGGGAATGGCCGAAGCCTGGGCAGCGGCATCTGTGGGGCCCAGGAACCACCTCAGAACTTGAGCTCAGCCTTCCACTGCTGCAGCTTCTCATCCATGGCCTGGAGGGTAGCTTCCTCCTGCAGTGACACACACGTGTCCTTCCCTCCAGCCCTTGCCCAGGGGCCTGCAGAAGCAAGGGCAGGGCCCCCAGCCCCACCGTTACCTTCACAAAGCAGAAGCGGATGTAGTGGTCGAAGTCCTTCTGATGTGGCTTGCTGTAGAAGACGGACACCGGCATGGCCAACAGGCCCTAGGGAGGAGCAAGCACAGGTCTCCACATAGCCTCGTGGTCCATCAGTCACGGCTCAGGGGACACAGAGTTTCCCATGAGGGGCAGCAAGGAAAGCTAGGGCCCACGCATCCCCTCCAAGTGCTGTGTCAGGGAGAGGAAACCCTGGGCACCGTGACAGGTCCCTGTGTGTGTGTGTGCAGAGACGTGATTGTCAGGAGTGGGCAGACTGTGCTGCAGGCCAGGGCAGAGCCAGCCTTAGAATCACAGGAATGAGCCACACACACTTCAGAGAAATGGAC
The DNA here is from genome assembly GCA_004027455.1 of Hydrochoerus hydrochaeris. Classification (NCBI taxonomy): domain Eukaryota; kingdom Metazoa; phylum Chordata; class Mammalia; order Rodentia; family Hydrochaeridae; genus Hydrochoerus; species Hydrochoerus hydrochaeris. Next base: position 105,051 of record PVLA01005827.1, read on the forward strand.
CAGCTCCTCACTGTGCAGATGGGAAGACTGAGGCCCAGAGAGCAGCAGGAAATCTTGTCACCCAGCACTGTATCTTCATGCAAATTAGAGGTGGCTCCCTACTTACGGGAGTGCATGGAACCATACACCAGGGCTCGTGGCCAGGTAGTGCCTCCAGCTGGGCACTTTTGGGCACCCAGCTGCTCTGGCAGAGGCCTGGCCTACCTTGTTCTTGATCATCCACTTGGTAAAGCGTCTGTCATAGGATTCATGCACAGCACCAGGCAGGTCGGGCATCTTGCTCTCTGGGGGACAGAAGCCATGCTGTGTCCTAGGCAGCCTCCAGCCCCTGCACCCTGTCACTGGGTACAGCTGGGCCACTCACTAAAGTCTGAGATGTCCACCATGAGGAAGTAGCTGCCCTGGGGGGTCACAGGCTTGAAGCCCACAGACTGCAGGCTGCGGATCATGTGGTCCCGTTTGTGCTGCACGTCCTGAGACAGCTGCACAAAGTAGCTGCTGGCTTGGCCGAAGAGCTGCTGCTCCCGCTCAAAGCACTGGGCTACCGCGGCCTGGGCAGGGGGACGGACAAGTTGGTCAGGGGAGCCTGCTGCTGTGTCAGGAAGGGCTCTTCCCTTGCTTCCCGCCCTTCTCACCTGGGCCTGCGTAGGACAGTGGTAGATGGAGTTCTGGTGCACCGTCCGCAGGTGCTTCATGATGTTCTCGGGACCCAGGACCCAGCCCACCTGGACCAGGGACACAGGTGGCGGGTGAGGCCCTCGGGGCCTGGCCACACCTTTCTCAGCTCTCACGGCTGGCATTGCTGCCAAGGACCACAGGGCAGGGGGATGACCACACACCTCACACCCACACGGACTCACCTTCCAGCCCGTGACGCTGAAGGTCTTCCCAGCACTGCCAATGGTCAGGGTCCGCTCCCACATGCCAGGGAGGCTGGCTGCCCAGGGCCAAAGAGAAGCACTGCTGAGCCGGGTGGGGGGAGGGCCCGGGTGACTGCACAGACTCCATCCTGAAGACACAGCTGCCCACTAAGCTACAGACAGCACTTATTTAATCTCATCCTCGGGACAGAGTGCCGTGGGGAGGGACAGACCACTGTGGCCCTGCCTTCAGGAAGCTGAGGTCACTGCCTATGGTCACATGGCTGTAGAGTCCCAGCCCGGGTCCAGGTCACCAGCTGGGGCTCAGTGCCTGGTCACGGTATCCAGAGTGGGGCAGGGCCGGCCGGGCTCACCTATGCTGACATGCTGGTTGGAGTCATAGACCAGCCACTGGTAGACCTCGTCACTGATACACAGTACGTCGTGCTGCCGGCACAGGCTGGCCACCAGCTCCAGCTCCGCCTTGGAGAACACCTGCAGGAACGGGGAGGTGCAGGCCTGCAGCGGGGACTGTCCCGCCCGAGGGGCCTGCTCAGAGGTGGCAGGTGGACATGCAGGGCCAACAGGGGCTTCCCTGCACCTTCTCACAGATCTTGGCAACCTGATCTGACCCAGTGGCATGGTCCTCTCAGGTCCTGTTTCACACACCAGGAAGCACTGGGAGAGGCCACTGTCCCTGCTCACTGGGAAGTGAGGTCACAGCCCATGCCACCATGACTGCCTTGTGGGGTTCCAGCTCCTGTCACCAGGACCCCCGGGAGGCTCGGTCCCCAGGTACCTTCCCGAGGGGGTTGTTGGGTGTGTTGAGCACCAGGATTTTAGTGCGAGGTGTGAACTTGCTGGCCAGTTCTGTGGCATCCAGCTGCCAGCTGCTGCTGCTGGAATCCAGGTCCTGGTCCTGGTTGGGGCTCTGCAGGAGGTGGCGAGAAGGGCTGGCAGAATGTCCCTGCCTGTCATTCAGCTCCTTTCCTCAGTGTCTGTCCCAGCCCAGAGGTGTGTGTTCCTTCCTCTTACCCCTGTCCCATCTCCCAAGCTCCAGCCCAGCTCCTTCCGGGTCCCTGGGTCACCCGCTGACCCAGCTTCTCACCTGCTTCAGAGACACAAACACAGGACGCCCCCCTGCCATCAGTGTCATGGGCTCGTAACAGTCGAAGAAGGGTTCAATGATGATGACCTGGAAGCAGGGCGCTGTCAGCCGGGTCGGCACTGCCCCGCCCCGACCCACCTCCACGCTCCCCACTCACCTCGTCTCCCTGGTCCACCAGGGCCTGGAAGGCCGTGAACAGCGCCCCATAGGCTCCCACGGTCACCAGCACGTTGGCGAGTGGGTCCAACTCCTGTCCCAGCAGCTTCCCGAAGAAACTTGCCAGGACCTTTGTCAGCGGTGGGTGACCCTGTTGGGACAGAGGCTCAGGAGCCCACGCTCACCCCCTTGCAAGCAGCACCCAGGCAATTCTGCGCCCCCTCGTGGCGGATCTGGGGCCGCGTCCGCGGCTGTCAGCGCTTTGCTCTCGGCCCTTTGCAAGGAGGCCGGTGTGTTTCAGGGGTTCACCAGGGACTGCGAAGCGGCGGTAAGCTGGGCCCCAGCCAGCTCAGCCAAGAAACTTAGCACACAGCTGCAGCAAGGTGATCTACGCGTGCGCAAAAAACGAACGAGAATGCAGTTGACTTTTGCCTTGCGACTGGGTGCGGAGCCAGGAAGGCCGATTTCGAATTGGGTGACAGGGACTCTGAAGGGGGTCACTTATGGTGGCTTATGTGGAGGTCTTGATGGGAGAGATGGGTTTTATTTATTGATTGATTTATTGTACCGGGGATTGAACTCAGGACCTTGCACTTTCCAGGCAGGCGCGACACAGCTGAGCTACATCCCCAGCATGAGATGGCTTTTAAAACTGCAAGACAACTCGTGTTTGCCTACCCAAAAGATCTTTAGCCGGGGTTTTGGGGGAACACTGATGAGCAAGGTGTGATGACCAGGAAGATAAACTGACCAAAATGTACCTGTGAAGAAAACTCCTAAGGAGGCGCCTTTTGGTATCACTGTAGAAGCAAGGAGAGGCTGGTTTACATTGAAAAGTAGGGTGTGGTGGTGCAACCTGTGATCCCAGCACTGGGGAGGCTGAGGCAGGATGATCATTGTGAGTTCAGGGCCAGCCTGGACTGCATAGTAGACCCTATCTCAAAAAAAAAAAAAAAAAAAAAATATATATATATATATATATATATATATATATATATATATATATTTTGTTTTGAGGGCCAGGGATATAGCTCAGCAGCATGACAGCTACAAGGTCCTGAGTTTGATTTCTAGTTAAAAAAAAAAAGTTGCATATGCCCACTGTCGGCAAGACAGGAAGACGAAGGAGAGCCCCCTCTCTCTTGCTAGAAGGAATTTAGCTTCGAGAACTGTACTTGCATCCAAAGATGTCCTCCCATGTATTCACTGTGGCACGTTCACAGCAGTGAATACCTCAAGCAGCTCATCAAGGTCGACGGGTAATAAAATGTGACATAGGCAGGTGGTGCCATTCAAAGTCCACAGCCTTTATCAAGGGCTGTGGGGTCAGAGAAGGCGCCCGGGATGTGCTGTGTAGTGAAATCAGTTCCAGGACACTGTGGACACCACGAGGCCACTTATGTTACATAATGCAACATCACACTGAAAACAAATTCAGGAAAGATCCCTCCCAGCAATTCAGAAGAGCCATGTCTAGCCTAAGGGTGGCAAATACTTCCTCTGTGTCCTTTATAGGAAAGGTTTGGATTTCAGCTGGGCATGACGGTACATGCCTGTGATCCCAGCAGTCCAGGAAGCTGAGGCAAGAAGACTGTCAGGTCTCGCCTATCCTGAGCAACTTAGCAAGGCCCGTCCTCAAAATACAAAATAAAAAGCACTGGAGATGTAGCTCAGTGAGATGGCCCTGGGTTCCACCTCTTTGCACACATACAGGCAAAGATGCACACGTGCAGGGTTGCATGTCAGGCTTGCTTTAGGTGTTGCCTCCTCCAGGCAGCCCTCCCATCCATTCCCCAGGGTTCATTCCCTCCTTGCTGCTCCCTGTGCCCCCTCAGAGCTGGGGGCAGAGGGAATTGAACAGTGGCTGCACTGGGGCCTCCCTTTGTTCCCCAGGGATGGCTGGAGACTCACAAACGCCATGGTGTACTGGTTGAGCATGTAGTCCCCGCTGACAGCCTGCTGAAAAGCTTCCACAGCGAAGTCTGGCGGAGGGAAGTTCGGGAATCCCTGGCCCAAGTTGACAGCATCTTTGTGTTCATTGGCCAGCTTGACATACTCCACCCTGGGGAGAAGTAGGGAGTCAGGAGCAGCCCACCCCTCCACCCAACTGGGACTTCAGCTGGTCCCAGGCGGTGAGCGGGCACCAGGCCCCATCTGGACAGAAGACAAGGTGCACCAGGCCGGGTGCCCTCTGACGGGTCACTGAAGACCCACGTGATAACAAATGTTTCTATCCCACACCCTCTACAGCAAGAACATTGTCCTTGGTGTGATCTAACACAGCATTTTCTTCTCTGCTCTATTCTTTTTGTTTTTGCTGGGCTGAGGATTAAATCCAGGGCACACACCAGGGCTACGCCATCCCCCAAACCTACCCTTTTTCTTCCTTTCTTTTTTGCTCCCTCCCTCCCTTTCTTTCTGGATGGAGTCTGGGGCTGGCAAATGCCAAGAAAATGCCCTCCTACCAAGCCACATGCCCACCAGTTGAATAAACTTGGCATGTGGCACATGCCTACAATTCCAGCCTTCGGGAGGGTGTGGCAGGAGGATCACAAGTTTGGGGCCATCTTGGGCGACTTCACAAGACCCTGTCTCAGAATAAAAATTAAACAAAATTAAAAAGGCGGGGGACGTAGCTCGGTGATACAACTTATCTAGTTCCTGCAGTACAAAATCAATGAATCAATCAGTCAGTCAGTCAGTCAGTCAGTCAGTCAGTCAGCTGGAGGATGTTCCATGGTGGCTGGGACAGAGGAAGACAGACCCAAAAGTCCTGCAAAGGGGTCTCATGGAGAGGCCTCTAGGTCTCAGCCTTCCAGCCACCAGCCTGGCATCTGCCAGAGCCTGGGTGCTCCTCTGCCTGACTCTCCTGCCCTCCTGTCTCTTCCCTAGGATCCCTTCTCAGCGGCTCCTGCTCTGTGCTGCCTTTCTATGAGATGTGGCCTCTTCTGTCCTCAGTCAGCCCCCCTGTGTGATGGGGGATTGCCTTGGAGAACCTGGAAGGGCCCCAAATCTCTTGAGTCTTCAAGTGAGGAGAGACACTTGTGGTCTTGCTTAGCCTATTGTACTAGGTAGAAATGTGGTAGGCAGTCAGACAGGGCTAGGGCGGGGTCCTCCAGGAATGAGTCCGCACAGATGAGGAAGCATCAAGGCTGAGGCTGGAGATGAACCTCCCCCTGCCAGGCGCTGCCACCGGAAGGCTCCTTCCTGTGGGCAGCCAGCAGGAGCAGGGATTCACAGCCAGGTAAGCCCTGTGCACCTGTAGGCCACCACTGGAGGCCCTTGCTTCCTTCGGGCAGCCATAACCCACCAGCAGAACCAGACAAGCACACCCGTGTGCCACCACCATTGTGGGAGTCCCGGTGTAGACACACAGGCAGAGAGAGGTAGCCCCACCTCCATGCACCCCTGATCGTCAGCAAAGCCCCAGTGTAGCTGCACAGGTCTAGAGAAGCCCGCTCCATGCCCTGCTACCTCCCTGTAAATCTGGGGTTAGAGGAACCCAGGTTCCTGTCCCATCCCCCTACACTATGGAGGGGCAGCCAATGCGGGAAGTGCCTGGGGCCCCACAACCAGCTTGTTGAGAGGAACCCAGGAGAATGTCAAGGTGAAGGAGCACAAGGCAAACTCAGACCTCCAGCCTACAAAGAATAAGTCTGGGAGATACAGTCATGGAAGAAAACGGAAGCCACACACCTGAAACCTCTGAGAGGTTAGCAACTGAAGTAAGGAAGCGACTTCATGAGATTGTAAATCAGTCAGATCAGAAATAATGTCTTGGGTAAAAGAAGAAATCACAAACTTACTGAAAGCGTTGCTCAGCAGGTCTAAAGAAGACATAGACCAAAAAGAGGAGCATAGGAAAATGATGGAAACCTTGAATGAATGTAGAAAGGAATTACAATGCCTGAAACATTCAAAGAGAGATGCAGGTAATTAAAAAGTCAATCGAAAGCTGGCAAAAACTCTTGAAAGAGACAGAAGATAGACTTTCAAACCTTGAAGACAGGACCTAGTGATCGTGAAAGGAAAGATCTCTTAAAAGTAACAAGGAATCAGGAAATAACAATTCAACGGCTGCGACACAACACAAAGAAGCGTAATTTAAGAGTGATAGGTGTCAGTGAAGAAGCAGGGTCAACACAAATGAAATTAAAAGGCTGTTTACAGAAGTGATAGCAGAAGCCGGGCATGGTGGCGCACTGCTGTAATCCCAGCACTTGGGAGGCTGAGATAGGTGGATCATTGCAAGTTTGAGACCAGCCTGGGCTATAAAGTGAGCCAAAGGCCAGCCTGAACTGCATAGTGAGACCCTGTCTCAAAAAAAAAAAAAAATGGGAAATGAATCTGACATGCAGATAAGTGAGGCATATAGGACTCCAACTAGCCATAACCAAAGTAAATCTATACCTAGACATATAATAATCAAGATCCCAGAAATTCAGCACAAGAACAAAATATCAAAAGCTATTAGAGAAAAGAAACAGATCACCTATAAAGGAAAACCAGTCAGAATCACAGGAGACTTGTCAACATAAACCACCAAGTCAGGAAGAGTTTGGAGAGAAGTGTTTCAAACCCTGAAAGAAAACAACTTCCAACCCAGATTGATCTACCCAGTAAAACTATCTTTCAACATAGTTTTGATGGAAAAATATTCCCATGATAAAGAACTGAAGGAATTCATGGCCACCAAACCAACCCTACAAAGAGTGCTAAAGGAAATTCTAGAGAGAGATAAAAATGACCGTGGTTCCAGGAACAGCAGCAGAGGAAGATCGCCAAACAAGACAGGCAACTGAATAAAGGGGAAAAGTGGAGGGCCAACAACAGGAGGAGAGCAGGGCAGAGACGAACCAATGTATGCTGGTTGTAACTATTGATGTGGATGGCCTCAGGCCAGCAATAAAAAGAAACACAGGGAGAGGGGATCAAGAAACAAGATCCATGGATGTACTGTATACAAGAAACACATCTAACTGGAAAGGAAATTCATAGACTGAAAATCAAAGGAGAGAAAATGATTGTTCCATGCAACAGGAGACCAGAATAAAAGTAAGAATAATTTGCCCATCAACTGCAGAATGGATAAGGCAGATATGGTATTTTCATGCAGTGGAAAGCTACCCAGCTGTAAAGTGGAATAATCTCAAGGCTCCTGTAGGTAAATGGATGCAACTGGAGATGATGTTCATGGGCAAAACACTTCGAACTCAGGTGTGTGAACCCTACCTAAGAAACAGAAGGAGTTAATGGGTCCAAAAGCAAAATAGTTATTGTAAGAGTGATAGGGGAGGAAACGCTTGGGAAAGAAAAGTGGAAACTACTGTTAATTTCTTATTGTCTTGTCTTCGACTCTTGTATTGTTTTCACAATTTTGTTAGGTTTTCCTTTGTTCTGTCTTGTTTTGTTAGATTTTACTCTGTTGGATGGTAAGGGTAGCTATTTTGAATACAATGAGATATATTATGATAATCATGGTTTCCTATTTTATTGTTTTTAAGTCTTATAATGTTCTTGTTCATTTGTTTAATTGGTTTTATTGTTTTGTTTTGATTTTATCATGTGTGATGGTATGAACAGCTGTTTTGAAGAAAACGAGACATTACGGCAGCCACTGCTGATTTCCTGTCATCTTGTTTTGAAGCCCTACCATGCTTTTGTTCTTCTGTTTTGATTGGTTCTATCCTGTTGTGCTTTATTCGATTTTATTATGTGTGATGGTATGGACAACATTTTTTTAGGAAAATGAGATATTATAGTAGCCATTGTTCACTTCCTGTTATCTGGTTTTGAAGTCCTGTAATGCTTTCATTCTTTTGAATGGTTTTATTCTATTTTGTTATGTTCGATATATTGTGTGTGAAGGTATGCTCAACTATTTTGAAGTAGCCACTGTTGATGTCCTGTTGTCTTGTTATGAAGTGCTGTGTTGCTTGTGTTGCTCTGTTCTGATTTGTTTTGTTCTGTTTTATTTTCTTTTGTCTTATTCTTAAAATAAAAAAATAAACTGAGGCTAGAAAAGGATTAAAATTACAGTGCCTAGATTTACATACTTCCCTAAGGGATAAAAAATCGAGATTATTGGGGTCACCCTTTTGACATTTCCCATTATCTCATTAGAAGTGAGCCATCCTCTCCCATCCACTAAGACTAGTAAGATTTAAGACTAAGGACAAGTCTAAAACTACACATTATTTTTCAAGCAGGCTGGGGACATAGCTCAATGGTATAAGTGCCTGGCTGGCAAGTGCAAGGTCCTGAGTTTGATTCTTGGTACCTAAAAAAAAAATATTGTCTAAGCTTAATGATGCCACTCATATAATGTTGATACCATTGGATCAACATTACCTAAGCAACTATACTTGCTATCTTATTGGTTAATCATAATTTTGACTCACATTTTACCCACTTCATGATTTGTTCTATAAACTTCCTTTGAGAAATGGTCTCATTGGCAACCTATTCAGGGCCCCTCCTGTCTCTCAGGAGCTATTCCTGTTCCCCATGCCTCTTCCTCCTGAAATTTTCCTATTTAAAAATTTTTTTTCCTACTGTTAACCTCTGCTGTTCCTTAGAATTCATTCTTCAACTCTGGGTAACACAGACTTGGTGTATCTGACATCTAGCATTTGGCTTATATCATTTTGGAGGTCCCACCAAGATACTTGGAAGGAAAAAAAGAGTTTGCTTTTGTTTCATGGCACCCATAAAATATTTTGACTGGATTCTGCATTGCAACTTGCTTGGGAGAAGTGTCATCTGTGAATTTTATGATTGTCAAATGCTTAGACCTTGTCTCTTTTATGCATTATCTTTTGTTAAAATGATGTTAAATTTAAATTAACAATGTGTGAAGGTTATGACACTTTATTTTGGTCTCTCTTTTTTGTCTTTTTGAGATAGGGTCTTGCTATGCAGTTCAGGCTGGCCTTGAGCTCACTTTGTAGCCCAGGCTGGTCTTGAACTCCCAATGATCCTTCTGCCTCAGCCTCCTGAGTGCTGCAATTACAGGAGTGTGCCACCACACCCTGCAATGACGCTTTTCTAATGGGACCTTCTATTCCTGTTTGGTATGTTACAATTGGACTATTTGCTGAATTTACTGGTGTTCCTTGCTTGACTTGTTAGACAACAGTGCTAGGGAAAAGCAGTGTCGTTGCACCTGCTAGTGTACTTAGGCATGAAATGCTGTAAAAGGTGTCTTTTTATGAAATCTAGTCTATATTTAGCTCAGGTTTTTATCTGTGCCTTAGAGAATTTTTAACAAACAGGGGTTACTCTACCAGCTAGTTAAATGCTCTTAATGCAGCTGCTGCTCTTAAAGCAGAGGACAGGTTTCCCCAGCATCTTCCAGTGAATCCCCACTGAAGCTAAGAAGCATAGAATATTGATCATTTGGCAGCTGGATCCCTCCCAGAGACTGCTGTCTGGCTATGTGGACCAAAGGAAACTGAGAGGACAACTGAGGGGACAAGGTGAGGGCCACTTGGTGGATGTCCAAAGGTTCCTCAGTGAAAGCTGAGTCATGACAGCCTGAGTGGGTAACTAGCAGAAAAATCCCCATTTATCTGTTATCTACACCTGCATTCCTCAGTGAGGTGAGAGGTAACTCTTCTAGTGATTTTCTGGTATTCTTTGCCCCAGAATGACCAGACATGGTGTTATTAGAGGCCTCCTTTATGCCTCTGTAAAGAGTTGAGCTACAGGTTTACACTTTTCTCTCTGCTAGTAAGTCGGAAACCCCAGTTTTTGCTGGGAATTAACTTTACAACAACCTTGTTGTTAGACTGCTCCTCTCTCCAGAAATCAGGCTGAGGCAGCTTGCAACAGCTGTTTGCTTTTCATGGAGCAAAACAGCTATCAGGAATGATTTACTTTTGTGCCTCACATATATTAATTAAAAATGAGAAAGAGATTTTAGTCAGCTTTTCTCTTCTTTCAGAAGACTGATGGATGTGCCTTTACTAACACAGTTGCTAGGTGATCAGGTAGACAACAGAAATGTCTTGGAGACTACTTTGCCCTAGGGCCAGGGGCAAGATTTTTCTGAGCCATTTTTACCTGACTCTATCTCTAGAGGTGATCTCTTTTGCAGACAGAGAGGCACTCCAGCCACTTCCAACTTGCTCTTTGCTATTTGCTCTCATTCTCTTTCAAAGAACCAGAAAGCAAAGCTGTAGTACTAAGCAATGCCGCCTTCTTTAAACATGACTGTTTGCAGGGGGGTGGTGGCAATGCACAGTGTATGTACCATTGTTGTCTCAACTGTATTTTGAGATTTTATTTTTTTCCTTTTTGAAATAAAATGGATTTGAAAAAGAAAAAAGAAAAAAAAAAACAACTGTTGCAGCTGAGATCAATTGTGATTTGTGCTATTAAAAAAATACCTGCTGGGGGCTGAGGTTTTAGCTCAGCAGCATAAGCGCCTGGCTGGCAAGTGCTAGGTTGTGAGTTCAATTCCCAGTACTAAAAACAAAAACAAAAACACCTCCTGGAGTTAACATTTCAAGTTCTTGGGGAAGACAGGGTCACAAGCTACTAAAAAGTGGCTAGTCCAACCTGACCTCTCTGCTCATTCCTTTCCAGATGGCCACTGTTTGCTCTGAAGTGGGTCACTTTGGGGGATGTCTTGGATATAGAAATCAGGTAGAAATTAAAGTGATGCCAATTCTTTCTCTTGTATTCTCTGATGGGAAAACTAATGTCAGAATCTCTTACTCCTTTGGAATGTATCTCCCCCACTTTTTTTTTTTGATACTAGGATCAAACATGACCTTGTGCTTACCAGCAGGCACTTACGCCACTGAGCTAACACCTGGCCCCCTGGAATGTATTTTTAAGCACTGGAGAATGTTAGACCTCACTTTTTTATGGCTTAAACAACAAAAGTTTTATTTTCTCATAGCTTAGGAGATGAGAAATCTCAGGTGAATGTGTCAACAGGACATGACCTCACATATTGAGGAAAAGCAGTTGGATATTTTTCTGCACCTGCACATGGCCTGCCTACCCCTACAGCCAAGATGGAATGGAGAGGGAAGTATTGATTAAGATGCTATTTCACAACTAGACTTGTACGTAACAAGAGGAAAAAAGAGTCAGAATAGCCTTATGTTCAGACTTTCTTTGCGTTAAAAAATAATCCTTGTGTTCAAAATATAAATGTAAAACACAGGAAAACCGGACACCTAGCTCTTAAAACATGGATTGTGAGGCTACTCTTCCTTGACCTTTAGGACCTGAGGACAAGATTTTCAAGACAAATTCAATCAAATTCAATTTATTATAAAGTAAGCTCAATCAAAGCTTTGCCCACCATTACTGAGTCTGAGGTGTCCCCCACTTTCCCTGCAGGTCCTGAGGGTGGAACTTCTAGGCCTGCCATAATTAAAGCCTCCATGAAGTCGTATCCATCCTTAGCTGGTTTTGTCCAAGCTCCCCAAGGACAATATCCCTTACAGGGAGTAAGTGGGGATTTGGAACTACTTGTGTTCATTTGTCATTTTCTCTGTGACTTAAAACAGATCAAGCAAGGTCTACGAAAGTTTTCAGATGGACCTGATAAGTACAGTGAGGTCTTTAGAGGTCTTACTCAGAACTCTGAACTAGACTGGAAAGATGTGATGTTATGCTTAAATCAAACATTGACTTCTAATGAGAGACAATGGGTACAGTCTTTAATCTGAGTTTCTTAAAGTGTATTATAGATATCCAGGGATATTTTCAGAGTGAGCACTTTTATGGAGGGTTGTTACCTAGGTGACAAGAGAACCCAAAATGTCTCAAAGACTTCTTTGTCCTAAGGTCATTTCTTCCGAACTATTACCTGTCCCAAGGGGCGATGGATCTCTTTTGCAGGCTGGATTTTAGAATATTTGATTCAGACTCATTTATTATAAAGTAAGCTCTAAACAATCTAATTGGAACACTTTTGTTTTCTCTCTCACACTCTTTCAAAAGGTTAAAAGCAGTCATTCAGTCTTAGATTATTGCTTTAATTTTATGTTTGGCAATGCAGCTGGAGTCAATGATAGCTCTGTCTCTGGAGCCATGTTTTGCCACAGATTAGAGACCCACCCTGGGAAAGCTCTTGATCTTAGTTGTCTTCCTACACCTGAGATGGTCAGGGTTTAGTTCTTGGGCCATACTCAGAGTCACTCTTCTGTTCCTTCTCCTTTGCCCTGCCCCTGAGAACACATGATTTGGTCCAAGGCAATTCTCTCCTTTGTGGCTGCTGGATTTCAGAACCAAGTTTCCAGAATGGTGACCCTCCTCCCTGTGACCCTTCCAGAGTGAGCTGACCTTCTCTTATCTGTGGGTCATATTTTAAAAAAACTGGTCTGGATTAAATCCTGAAACTCTCAAAGAATAGATATAAAGTTTTGGTCCAAGGTTATCTGCCTTTCAGTCAGGCAAAACTAGAGATTAATTCCTCTTCCCTCAAGAAAGATGCTGATGGGTTTTTATAGCACAAGACAGACTTTTACAGCACAGATAAATTCACTGAGGGAACCTTATGAGTCTAATATATGCAGCTATTAAAACAGCAGTTTTGGCTATCAGCTGTGACTATCAAACAACGATGACTATCAAAGCAACAATGAGGAGCTTGTAGAGCTGGGCATTCCAATCAGATAAACCCTCAGGGCCCGTCTTAAAACTGTCTTTGCCTTCCCAGGTATAAACGATTTTTATTCCTTCTGATTCTCACTGCAAGAGATCTCTTTGAATTGATCTACAGAAAGTTCTGACTAGTCTATAATTGCAGACTTAAAAACTGTAAAAGGATTGTTGGTACTCCAACTTGCTTAATACACCCTGAGTACACTCTGGTCTCTTAACAACTGTGTTAGAGCCAGGGATTTAGCTCAGCGGCACGAGTACCTGCCTGGCACCCATGAGGTCATGAGTTCGATCCCCAGTACCAAAAACAAAAACAAAAAACAAAAAACTATCTTCTGTCTGTCTGTTCAATTGGTGACTGCTTATAACACAGCTGTTTTGTTTGAATGTAATAAGTGTTTCTTTTTTGTCTTTTTGGATTTTAAAATATTTGCCTAAGTTGGCTTATAGAGAAATGTCATTAGGGTTAAGGACATGCTTCCGCTCAGGTTGCCAGCTGACTAAAATGATGCCAAGACTGACTTTACATGCCGGGAGTGATGGAACACAGCCGCAATCCCAGCAATCAGGAGACTCAGGAGGAAAGAGGGCTGTCATAAGTGTGAGGCCAAACTGCACTATATAAGTGAGTTCAAGGCTGGCCTGCAGTACATAGTGAGATCTTGTCTCAAAAAAAAAAAAAAAAAAAAAAAGGCCGGGCATAGAGATGCACAGCTGTAGCTCCAGCCCTCAGGATGCTGAGGCAGGAGGATTGTTGCGAGTTCAAAGCCAGCCTGGGGTACAAAGCGAGATCTGGTCTCAAAAAGACAAAAAAAAAAAAAAAAAGCAATGCATATTATTTTCTGTGTACAATAACTTAAGCATCTTTTATTTAAGAGTAATGTATTTATTCAATAATAATGTATTAATTGTTATGATCTGGCTTTCATAGGTCATCAGAAAAATTTAAGATAATTAAATAGAGACTTCTTCGGATAAGTGAGCTGCTAGACAGGACTCCTCTTGATAAAAAACGGAGCAGTTGCCTGGAAACATTTTAATTCCAGTTTTAGTTCATTAATGGGACCACAGCCTCATGGGAAACACACCCCAATAAGTATTGCTAACCATATCATTATTGTACTATGTTACTGTATTATGATGGTTATCATCAAAATTAAGCTTTCTCTAGGTAAAACAATAAGATTTCATTAAAAGATGCTCTTAGCCAGGCGTGGTGGCTCGCGCCTGTATTCCCACACTGACTCCATTTTGTCCCAGACATATCTGGTTGACAATGTTATGGGAAAAGTGCAGGCCTGAAACACCTCCCCACCCCAAGGTAAAAACACGAGGTCCTGTAAGGTCACGAAGTACACAAGTTATATAATCCGAGCAGGCGCAATTTGAGTTTCTCTGTTCTTTATCTCAATTAAAGCTACTTGCTTAGGCTGGCCAGGCAGCACCCATTTTGCTGACCCTTAGTGTGTGTGACCCTTAGCATGTGTGACCCTTTATTTTCCCTTTGCTTGCAGAACCCCAACAGTAATCCTTTGTCTGACGAACAGCTGGCAAACATTTTCTCCCACGTTGTGGGTTGTCTCTTCACTCTGTTGGTGATTTTTCTTTCTGTGCAAAAGCTTTTTAATGAGATGAGATCCCAATTGTTGATTCTTTGTGACAGCTCCTGTGCACTCAGGGTTTTGTTCATAAAGTCTTTGCCCACACCAAGGTTGTCAAGAGTTTTACCTATTCTTTCTTCCAGCAGATTTACTGTTTCTGTTTCAATGTTTACATCTTTGATCCATTTGAAATTTAGTTTAGTGCACAGTGAAAAATAGGGGTCCAACTTTAATCTCTGGCATGCTCATAGCCAGTTTGTCCAGCACCATTTATTCTTTAAGAACTCTCTTTAAGCTATCTTTCTTCCAGTGAATGTGTTTTAGCACTTTTGTCAAAGATAAGGTTACTTAGTGTGTCTGGAGTTGGTTCTGCATCTTCTCATCTGTTCCACTGGTCTTTGGGTTGTTTTGTTATTTATTTATTTTTTTTTGGTCAGTATCACACTGTTTGTATCATGGTAGCTTTATAGTGTGATTTCAAGTCAGGGATTGTGATACTCCCTGCCTTGCCTTTGTTGACCGGGATCACCTCTATCACCCCTTCTGTTCTGGGTCTCTTCTGGTTCCAGATGAATTTTAGGGTTGTTTTCTCTAATTCTGTGAGATATGCTGTTGGAATTTTGATTGGGGTTGCACTGAATTTATGCAACAGTTTTGGAAGTATGATCATTTTCACTATCTTGGTTCTTCCTACCCAAGGTCATGCAATATCTTTCTATTTTCTAATATCTTCAATTTCTGTTTTCAGAGTACTGTAGTTTTCAATGTAGGGGTCTTTTACATCTTTCATTAAATTGATTTCTAGTTATTTCATTTTCTGGGGGCAGATGCTATTGTGAAAAGTGTTGTTTCCCTATTTCTCTCTTAGTGAGTTTGTTGTTTGTGTACAGGAAGGCTATTGATTTTTGAATGTTGACTTTGTATCCAGCTACACTATGGAATTTGCTTATTAAATCCACCAGTTTTTTAGTGGAGTTTTTGGGGTCTTCTATGTAGAGTATCATGTCATCTGCAAATAATGATAGTTTAACTTCTTTGTTTTCTTTTTTCCTTTTATTTCTTTCTCCTGTCTAATTGCTCCAGCTAAAGTTTCCAGGACTATATTGAATAAGAGAAGAGACAGTGGACTTCCTTGTCTTGTTCCTGATTTTAGAGAGAAAGCTTTTGGTTTTCATCCATTTAGTATGATGTTGGCTGTCAGTTTGTCATAGATGCCTTTTATCAGATTGAGATAATTCCAATTTTCTGTAGGGTTTTTATCATGAATGGACTTTGTCAAAAATGTTTTCTGCATATATTGAGATGAACACATGATTTTTGCCCTTGGCTCTATTAATATGGTATATTACACTTATGGATTTATGTATGTTGAACCATCCCTGCATCCCTGGGATGGATCCCACTTGATCATGGTGTAAAATCTTCTTGATGAGTTGCTGCAGTCTGTTTGCCAGTATCTTACTGAGCATTTTTGTATCAATCCTCAGTAATTTTCTTCCTTAGTTGGATCCTTCTCTGGTTTTGCTATCAGGGTAATGCTTGCTTCCAGGAGTGAATTTGGAAGTATTGCTTCCCTTTCAATTTTATTAACGAGTTTGAGAAATAGTGGTGCTAGGTCTTCTCTAAACTTGCCAGGCATTTACTTCATGGTACTACTACTAAGTACTACTACTAAGCCAGATCCGTGGCAGCTCTCATTTTTTTATTATTTAAAATTTTTCTAAATTTTTACATTGTGAGACAGTGTGTAGCCCAGGCTGGCCTCAAACTCATGGTGACCCTTTTGCCTCAGCTTCCTGCATACTGGAACTGAAAGCATGGGCCACCATGCCCAGCTTCCCATACAATACTTTATCTGTGTATTTATTTTTATTAAAGTTTTTTTTTTTTTTTGTACCAGGGATCGAACTCATGACCTTGCACTTGCCAGGCAGGTGCTTATACCACTGAGTTAAATCCCAGCCCCTATTTTTATTTATTTAGTTATTTTGCGGTACCGGGGATCGAACTCACGAACTCCAGCTTGCCAGGCAGGCGCTTATGCCGCTGAGCTGAATCCCCGCCCCCCATTTTATACACATGATTACTTTCATTACAGGGAATCTGTACCTGTGCGTCACGCGTTTGCTTCTTTCACCACTCTCCTCCCCCTCTCCAACCCCTCTCCCCCGCCGTCATTTCCAGAAGCTTCCTTTCCATTTCTCCCTTCTTCTCTCACCAAGGTCTCCCTTTCCCTCCCTCCCTTCCTTCCCCCTCCTCCCCCTGGTGCTTCTCCATTTGAAAATCTTCTTCCCATTTCACTGTACTTCCGGCCATCTCTAGATTACAGCTAACAATACTTAGCACACTAGGGGGGGGGGTAGATGGTTTAGGGAATATGACAAGGGGAAAAAACCGGCCTGTACGTGTTGAGCACAGATTCGAATTTTAAAATACACTCTTGATCTGCAGTTGGCTGAACCACAGAAGCCCGGAGCCTGGAGGCACAGGGTCCCAGGGTGAGCCCAGGAGCCCGGGCCACAGGCTACAGCGACAACCCAGCATTGCCTTCCTCCCCCCAAGCCCTTCAGGGATTTTTGGGGGGTGTGGGGGTTGAGACAAGGTCTCGCTATGCAGTTCAGGCTGGCCTTGAGCTCACTTTGTGGCCCAGGCTGGTCTCAAATTTGCAACAATTCTCTTGTCTCACCCTCCAGGTGCTGGGATGACAGGCGTGCCCAGCCCTTCTGGGATTTTTAAGCATCTCCAAGTAAAGCCGGGAGCTCGGAAAGACAGTGCGTTCCCCCTCCCAGGGCCACAGCCAAGCGGGTGAAAGGCCGACTGGAGACAGAGGCTGCCGCCTTGGGGCTTCCCTCGCCTGGACACCAGCGTCCCTGCCAGCCCAAGCCTGGAGACAGACCTAGTTCCCCCACTCCGCCCGGCCCCCCACTCACCAGGGGTTGTGCTCCGTGCCCTCCAGTCTTCGGGCCTGAAGCTGTTTGGACATGGTGAGCTGGAGACAGAACAAGCGAGGGTCAGAGCTCGAGTCTCCCGGCCTGCGACTCCCGGCGGACGCCAGAGCAGCTCTGGGGACACAGCCGCGCCCTGCTCCTTCAGGGAAGAGACAGGTGAGCGAAGATGATTCACCAGGGAGGGTGCGGCGGCAGCCTGCTTAGGGGCTCGTCCTGCCGGCACACGAAGGCTCCTCCCAGCCTTGTGGGTGGGGTCTACCGGCCTGGCAGCACCCAGATCGAGCGAGACTCAGGAGGTCCCAGGCTGAGGAGGAGAAGCCAAGGGAGTGGAGATCAGGGGTTCGGGGACAGCAGTGGTGTCACTTGTGGATCACCTCCCGAGACCTGTCATTTAACTTCACAGTGACCTCGCAGGCCCATTTTACAGGGGAGAAAATGGAGGGGTTTTGGGTGGAGGGATGTGGTGCCATCCCACAAGAAATACAGTGAGACCCAGGCTTGTGGGACCCCAGGCTGTGTCCTCATTCAGGTGAGGGGACACACACTCAGGCCGGGGGCTTCAAGGGGCCACCTTGATCTCAGCCCTCCTCGGCTAGGCGACCTCAGACGGACTGGCCTCCTCCTGGCCTCAGTCCCCTCAGCACAACAGCAGCAGGGCTGCGTGGTCCCCAGGGACCTGCTGCTCCCGTGCTGGCCAGTCCAGGTGGCTCATGGGTGACAGGGCCAGGTCTCTCACCCTTGGCAACCATCAGTGTGACCGGCAGTGAGTCCCTCTGTGGTCAGGATCTGCTGTGTCCCCACAGTGCCCATGGGAGCTGCCACGGGCACCCGCACAACGGACGAGCTCACGAAGGCTCAGGGTCAGAGGGGAAGCTGGCAGGCCGTGTGGTGGCAGCCGCAGTGCTGGCCCTGGGCTGGACTCAGAGGGGCCAGCCTGCTGCACAGCTGGGGATCTGGGTACAGGGCCAGCCTGGGGGCCCGGCCCGGTGGGGGGTTTGTCAACTCTGGCTGCCCTGTCCCTCGGCCAGCACTCAGTGCCCGTCAGGATCATTCAGCAGGAGAGAGGGTCACTATGCCAAGTCAGGGTCATTATGCTATCACCAGAATGTCAGTAGTCACTGTCTTTGGTCTGTTGATTAACAGATATTTTAAATTCACTTTCTTTTAAGTGTATTCTTTTCCCAATCTCCTAAAATAAGTATTTTATAGCCAGGTGTGGTGGCTCATGCCTGTAATCCCAGCACTCGGGAGGCTGAGGCAGGAGGATCGTTGTGAGTTTGACACCAGCCTGGGCTACAAAGTGAGCTCAATGCCAGCCTGAACTGCATAGGAAGACCCTGTCTCAAAAAGACAAAAAATAAATAAATAAAATAAAATAAGTATTTTATGATAATTTTATGATGATATTTTAGAAATGTAGGGGACTATCCTCACATTTTAGAAGAAAGTGTACAGGTCAGTGAAATAGGCTCAGCCAGACAGGTGATACATACCTGTTGTCCAAGCACCCTGGGAGGCTGAGGCAGGAGGATTGCAAGCTCAAGCAAACCACTGGGCAACTTGAAAACTTCATGAAAGCCTATCTCATAAATAAATAGATAAATAAATGGATAAATAAACAAGGGGTAGGGATGTAGCTCAGTGTGACAGCCCTGGGTTCAATCCCCAGTAATGTAAAAACATTTTTTAAAAAAATAAAACAAGCTCCAAAAAGGTATAATAGAAGTATAAACAGTTTCATGACAAGAAAAAGACTTTATATTTTGATGTACAGACATGTTTCCATGACAATGTATGAATCCAACTCATGACCTCACGCTTGCCAGGCAGGTGCTGTGCCACTGAGCTATATCCCTTGCGCCCTGTGTCTGCTTTTATGTTCCCAGTGTTTCTGTGTGAGGAGCAGCTTATCTGAATCTGACATGTGTTTTTTTCACGTGGCACTTTCTGTGAATTCAAGTGTGTGTTATAATCTGTAGCTGTAGTATAGCCGTTTAACCGGTATTTCTGACTAAGCCCTGAGGTCACAGAGTGTCTGACAATTTACAGCCACTGCATTCTATGGATTCTGTGACAGACACTCTGCATTGGGAGCAGGGCTGCTTTAGTGAAAAGAATACCTTGGCTAGGGGGAACAGAGGAGGCAGGAGTGGAGGGTGCAGGGCCCAGACAGAAGGGAGAGGAATGGAAGTGAGTGGAGTTGAAAGAGTTTGGGAAGATGGTGGAAATAATGGGGCCATCAGAAACCAGGTGCTCAAGGTTCTGACCTTCAGGAGTGGCACCCAGTGCTTGGCTAAATGAGGAAACAGTGTCTGTCCTTGGGTTTAAGTGTAACCCACATGGTGGGCCACTACTGCATATGAGCTGCTGGGCTGGACCCCAGGGGCAATGGAGAGGCAGCAGTGGAGCCCAGGCTGACCCAGTGTAGAGTTACAAGTTCCAGACTTCAGAAGCAAGGGCAGGGAGGGCTGCTGGAAGGGCTGCAGTCAGGAAAGGCTTCCTGAAGGAGGAGGCTCATGCATAGCTTGGAAGCCAGGACCAAGCCAGACTGCAAGAAGGCCAGGCCATGCAGGAGGCACAGTGGTGGGTTAGGACACTTACAGTCTGGTGCAAGCCCCGCACGAGTGGCATGCCAGCCTTCCTTTCCCGGAGAAGCCGCACCAGGGGCACACAAACGGCTGCTGTGTTCCAGAACATGGGTCTCAGATCCCGGGCACTGCTGATTTCCTCTCCAGGGCCAAAGGAGGAGGAAGAGCCAGCCTGGGCCAGAGAATGTCTGTGAGCTCAGGACTTGTGCCCCCACCACACACACTTCTAACAGTGACAACAGTGTGTCACTGTGTGCTGAGCACCTGGCAAGTGCTCTGCTCCACAATTATTCCACTAAGTCATCACAAGCCTGCCCTCTCCCCATGTGTACACACACATCTGTCACTGCAGTGGTCGCTTTAAGAATGCATATCCCTTCCAATGAAAAACAAAACTACCCAGATGAGGGTCACTGACAGCTGCTGACACCACAGAAGCATCAACCCAACAGCATATTTTGACTCTGGAAACACATGAGCACCAGCTGTTTATTCAGCTGTAAAAGTGAACCGAAATCAGATCACATCACTGAGTTACTAAAATACCAAGGACAGAAGAACATGTTAAATGATACCACAGAATGCAATGGACTCATTCAAATGGATGGAAACACTACCAGCAGGGGTCCCTAGATCGGGGCCTCAGATGAACCAGGCAGGAGGTGGGTGGGGCAAATAAAGGGAGCTTCATCTGGATTTATAGCCAAGCTCTACCTCCTGTTAGATGAGCAGTGACACTAGATCCTCATAGGAATGGGAACCCTACTGTGAACTGTGCATGCAAGAGACCCAGGGTGCATACTGGGGAGTGGCTGAAAAGACCAATGAACATTAGCAGAGAGGTCTGAGTGCATAAATCAGTTGCTTGCAGATGGATATCAAGACCCTATCAATGAGTGGCAAGTGACAAGCCATATCTAGCGACAGGCTTTAGAGTGATTGGAAAGTCGATGTAGCCAATTATATGCCTTCATCCATGTCTTAAGTCACCTTTATCTTGTAGCTGGGACAAAATACTCAACATCCAATGTTAAGGGGAGAAAGGTTTATTTGGCTCACAGTTTGTGGAGGTTTCGGTCCATAATCAGCTGGCTATAAGGCAGAGTGGCACATGGCAGAGGGGCAACTATTCATGGTGGTGGAAGACAGAAAAGGCAACAAGAGCAAAAGGGGCAGGAGGAGCAAGCCTATTTCCCTCCCTTATATTGTACGCAGACTACTCACCCGGGGGTGGTTGGTATAGTGCTCACACCCCCAACCACCTCAGAAAAGCTCACCCCTCCTGTTATGGATTAAAAACTGACAGTCAACTTATCACCAGCTGACTTAAATCAGCATGGTGCTAAGTGTAGATGGTCCACCTGAGGAAAGTTGTGAGCATAGAGATGTGGAGAAGGAGAGGACAGGCATTGTACGCTTCACTAAGTGTTGCTATTTTGAGCCATTGGTTCCCCTGGAGGAGCTTGTCCTGACCAGCTTCCCCAGTGTGAGTTCGACCATTGTCATTGGAGGAGCTCGGGACCTTGTTGGTGAGAGCGGCTGCGGTTCACTTTGGGGAGCTCTGGTCCTTTCATCGAGCATCACTTCCTGGTTCTGGAGGGGAAGACGTGTGCCGTTTAATCTCCAGGAGCAACCCGTTATGCTGGCTTTCTGGCATGTACTCAACTGTTCTTATTGTCAGAGGAGCTTGGGACCTCTGTGACACTGAGGATAGCTGTGGTGCTTTTCAGGACAGCTCTGGTCCTTATTTTGAGTGTGAATTCTAGGCTCCAATCTAGAACCCTCAACCTTTACCCCGCTTGCATAGACTTTCTAGCTTCCACCGCTGACCTTTGGGCCTTCCGAGCACATATCCGTAAAACAGACTGATGTGAGTCCTTCTCCTGGGCTCTAGAGCCCCAGTTAGACTTGTGGGAGGCATTGTCATGGACTCTGGGTTTTCATCTGGTCTCAAGCAGGACATCGCTGTGGGATCCAGGCCCTTGGCTGAATATTCTGTGTCTTTAGCGTTGTGGAAAGATTTCCAGCACTTTCTTGTGTTTAATTCTGGGTGACCATTATAAAATAATATTATAAATTCTGTGTCCTGACTCTAATTGTTCTCCTCAAAACCCCTGACTATAACACCTCCCATGATTGCATTAGGCTTTGGGAAGCCATCTAGACACAAACCATAACAATCCAGTAGCAGGCTTTTAGTCAGAATGTGACACTTTTTTTTATTTCCACATGGTCTGCCCATTATTTTATTTACCACTTCTGTCCATGCCTCTTTCCCAAACTGCCCAGTTATCTCAGTCGGTTCTGGTAAGCCCACAAGCTACACCTAGCCAAAATGAGTAAAAAAACAAATGTCATGGGCCAGGTGTAGAGGTGCAGTCCTGTAATCCTAACACTTGGGAGGATGAAGAAGGGGATTACCTTGAGTTCAAGGCCAGGCTACTTACATAGTGAGACCCTGTCTAGAAAACCAAACCAAACTGCATCAAAAAACCAAACCGTACTACTAAACAAAGCATCAAGCCTGGCATGATGTATGCCTGTAATCACAGCACTTGGGAGGCAGAGGCAGGACTGCCATGAGTTCAAGGCCAGCCTGAGCTACATAGTGAGTTCAAGCACAAGCCTGCACTACTTACCAAGACCTCAAAATAAAAAAAAAAACAACACCCAATGAGGAGAAAACAGAAGGCTCCAGGATGCAACAAAAAGAAAGCTGCCTTCAAAAAATGTACCACACCTGGTATGGTGGCACATGTCTGGCACTTGGGAGGCTAAAGCAGAAAGATAGCCATGAGTTCAAGGCCAGCCTGAACTACATAGCAAAACTCTCTCTCAAAAAACAAAACAAAACAAAAATTACCAAGAGCCCTACTTAAATTACAGGTTCATTGCAACAGGTGGTTCCCATTCTCCATGTCTTTTATGTGATATGTGGTACACAGCTATCTCTCAAAGCTATGAGACTTTACAAGCTGCTTTGGCACATGGAGACCAAGCATGCTGCATTAAAAGATAAGCTGTTAGGGTTTTTTTTTTGGAAGAAGCACTCATGAAATGCCACTACTGCATTAAATGTGTCTGCACTGAGCGTCTTATTCTTTGTTACTAACCACACTGCTGAAGCTGCAAAGCCCTTTGCTATTGTGAAGAGTTGATCTTGCTGCCTACTAAGGATAGCTACGATCAGCTTTCAAGAGGGGCTGTAGTTGGGGAGGTGGCCGTGTTCCTCTTTCAGCTACCACCATAACTAGGTGAACTGATGAAAGAGCAGAGGAGACTGAGGCACAATTTTGAGAGGCTTAAATGAGTCACAGTGGTATGAAATCCGGCTTGATGAGTCTGCTGATGCTGACAAGGCAACAATGCTTTTTTCTGTGAGATGCGTTTTCCAGGAGGATGTGCGTGAGGTTACATTGTGTGCACGTTTGTTGCCAATGAATACCACAACTGCAGGAATATTTAGGTCTTTGATTATATACCAGGAAAATGGAATTGGTCCTTTTGTGCCAGCTGCCATGACTGGACAGGTGTTCTTGTGTCACTACTTGAGTTAAAAAGGTCACTTTTTCTTTTTTTCTTTTGGTACCGGGGATCAAACTCATGACCTTGTGCTTGCCAGGCAGGTGCTTGTGCCGCTGAGCTAAATCCCCAGCCAAACAGGTCACTTCTGAATGTGAGTCTATGTATAGCATCATCCTTTGAGAACTGCTGGACAGCTAAAAGAATCAATGTAATGATTCTTTGGAGAATGTGATTAAAATGATCAGTCACATTAAAGTACATGCCTTTAACTATGTCTGGTTGGGGACCTCTGTGAAGAGACGAGCAGAGAGCACACATCTGCTCTTATACACAGAAGTGAGATGGTACATCACTGGTCCAAGTTTGTTGGAGACCACTATGAAGTGGCTCTGAGCAGGAGTTAAAATTAACTAATTGGCTTTCTATGTTTATCTGTGAGTCTGTCCTAGGCCTCGGCCTCTTGCCTGGCGATGGAAATTGATTCATATGAATCATTGGTCCTAGCTGAGGCCTGTAGTGGCCTGTGATGTCAAAGATACCTCAAAAGGCAAGATAAGGCCACAGCCGAGGACACCTTGGCTCCAACACCAATTAAGTAAATAGAAACTGCAGCTGCAGGCATCTGACTCCTACCATAAATGTCATCATGGAGAGAAGACTGGTCTCCTAAATTGGCATAATTTTTTACATGGAGAGGCCTGTGAAATGATTCCCAAGGTCCTGCTCATTTCCCGTGCTTTCCTCAGTTCCCCCACTCTTTGTTTGGACCTAATAAATATGGGTGGTCCAGTGACGCTCTTTGTCTTAGCCCCGGTCACAGCTGCAGATTCAAGAACTCTGAAAGAGGATTTTGATCCTCCTGGAGCCCCAAGATTATACCACTTGTCTCATTTATTTAAGCCTTCACCATACACTCATTTGGCAGATTGGGGATCTAGGCCGGACCCTGATAAGTTTTCGACTTACAAGAGCTGCCCCAGAGATTTCTTTTAGAAGAAAAAGTCACCAGGGCAGGGGATTTAGCTCAGTGGCACAAGCACCTGCCTTGCAAGTGCGTGGTCGTGAGTTCGATCCCTGGAACCAATAAAAAAAAAAAAGTAAAAGAGAAAAACAAGTCACCATTGGCAGCACATTTCAGTGACACAGAATAAATCACAAAACTTCCTTTCGTAAGTGTCATATTCAACTTGCTCAACAAACTCAATCTGCTGCTTCAAGGGAAAACAAATGTATTCAAGTCAGCAGATAAAGTGGCTGTTCAAATCAGACTGGAATTGTGGGGGCCATCAGTGAACACTGGGATTTTTGACATATTTCAAACATTAGCAGATTCTATAAGAGACTGAGCCGTCTTTCTCCCAACTGGTGCATGATCACCTATTTCAGCTTTTGAGAGATTTTGAACATTATTTCCCAACCCAAGAGACCCCTGAACTGGGAAAAAAAAAAAAAAGCAAGCATCTTGAATCACCTTTGTGCTAGTTGAGGATCAACTACTTGAGAATGCAAATGAGGGTGGCCTTAAAAGTATGTTTGAGACAAATTCAAATCTCCATACATCCTCAGTTCAAGTCAAGGCAGAATATCCTGAATTGCCACAAAAGCACTGGAAAGTTTGCTTTCATTTTCAACATCCTACCTTTGTGAAGCAGGATTTTCTGCAGTGACAGCAACCAAGAAGAGATTATTGCATAAGCTGGATTTAACACACTGTCTCCCAGTGCCCCAGATAGGACTGTCTAGTTGCTGCAAAACAAGTTCAGGGTTCCCACTGAAAGGTTCTTGCCCTAGTATAAATTACTGTACAGTTATGGCGGCGGTCTAACGTGGCAGAAGGCCAAAGCAGGAACGCCTACCACTTCCCGCTTCTTCAGCCCTAATTGCAACTCCCCTTCCTGTTTGCACGCACAGAGAATTCCAATGGGTTCCTCACATGGCATCAATATCCGCCCCATGTGCCACTTCAATCAGAGGTCATATAACTCTCTGCCTCTCTGTGTCTGGTGGAAGGAGACAGCCCTGCTGCCTCCATGGGTTGTGTGCTCCTTTCCTCATCCTCAACCCAATGAACCTGTTCATTTGGTACTTTTGCTTTTCTGTTGCGCCAGAATACTCTAACAGCCACTGATTCCTTACTATGGTGAGCTGTATAATTAAGGTTTCATTATATATCACCATGAATAATAATAGAAATCAGGTACACAGTAAGTGCAACGTACTTGAGACATCCTGAAACTAGAATCCTCCTACCCAGCCTGTGGAAAAATTGTCTTCTATGAAATCAATCCTTGATGCAAAAGCCTTGGGGACAGTGGCTCTACAGAACAAGTGACTGAGTCTGCTTTCTTGTCTTTTTGAGTCAAGAGTTTCACTATGGAGCCCAGGTGGACCTTGAACTTTTACCAGTCCTCCTGCCTCAGCCTCCAGAGTGCTGGGATTACAGGTATGCACCAGCACACCTGGTCTGAGTTTTCTTCCTTTCTCTCTTTCTCTTCCTTTCTTTTTCTTTCTTGTGGTACTGAGAGACTTCACACTGAGTCGAATCTCCAGCCCTTTTTTGTTTTGAGACAGGATCTTTCTAAGTCACTAGATCACCCAGGTTGAGGCTGAACATGTGATCCTCCTGCCTCAGCCTCCCCTAGTGCTGGGATTATGGCATTCACCATTAGACACAGTCTTTCCTTCCCTTTACTCTACTTCTCTTCCCTTCATTTCCCTCCTTCCTTCTTTTCTTCTACTCAGAAGTGAACAGGAGGAGAGCTCTACCCATGCAGCAGAAGATTAGGGCGTGACAAAGCTGGCCAGGGAAGGAGATGTGACCTGTTAGTTACAAAATCCCCTGACTCAGGCACAGAGCAGTTCCCAGTGCCCTGCAAGTGGATGCTGAGTGAGAACTTGAGTAGGGTTTCGATAGGATGGGGAGTGAGTGACACAAAAAGGACGGGTGCCAAGGAGTTCCCCACTGTGTTTCCACTTGCATGGTGGCCCCTCCCACTGTGGGGTTTACTTCTTTCCCTGCTTTTACTTGGACCAAACACATTATGCAAAGCCTGTGTCTTGTCTCTTTTTATGGTACTGAGAATTGGACTCAGGGACCAGGGGTTTAGCTCAGCAGCATAAGTGCCTGTTTGGCAAACATGAGTTTGTGAGTTTGATCCCTGATACCATGAGAGAGAGAGAGAATGAGAATTGGACTGAGGACCTTGCATTTGCCAGGCAGGTGCCAGCTGCTGAGCTATATCTCCAGTCCTTCTTTTCCTATCTTTAGTGAAACTTTGCTGTCATTTGTGCTTGTCTTGACCAATTCTTTGGTCAGGAAAAAAAAAGACCTAGAAACCATCTCCAGAACAAGACTCCAGCATCCCAAAATACAGTAACACCATGGAGCTACATCCCCAGCCCTTTTTTATTCATTTAATTTACATTGAGACCAGACCAGGTCTCACTAAGTTACCCAGAAGGCTGGCCTCCAACTCACAATGCTCCTGCCTCAGCTTCCCAAGTACTTGGGTAACAGGTATGAACAAACAGAGAAAAAATGGCCGGGGTGTTACAGATTTTTAAAAGATCTAACAGAGAAATAAAACAGGGCCAAGCCCAGTAAAGACAAAAAAGTTAGACATTAACCAATTTCAAATGGCTGGGTGTGGCGGTGAATGCCTGTAATCCCAGTATTCAGGAGGCTGAGGCAGAAGGACCATGCCCAACCTGGTCTACAAAGTGAGTTCAAAACCAGCCTGAACTATACAGCAAGACCTTGCCTCAAAAATAAAACAAAACTAAAAACTCCCAACAATTTCAAAGCTTACTACAAACTACAGGAACCAAGAAAGATGGAACTGGTTTAAGGACAGATGTGTCTCAATGGGATAGAGCCGCAGTCCAGAAATAAATCCTGTTGATGATCCATTGCTACTAAAGAAGGGAGTCAAGACAATTCAGTGGGGGAAAGAACAGTCTTCTTAACAAAAGCTTGGGGGAGAGCTGGGAATTATCAATAAATTGGAAACCTCTAAAGTTTGGTTAAAGCACAGGTCCTGTAACCACTAGACTGTGTTCTGAGGGCTGGAGTGAAGGGTGGAGTTTGAAAAGGCAAAAGCCCCACCCGGGCAAGCTGCTTTGTGCTCATTTTTGCTGGTGGAGGCAAGTGGTCCATTTATAGATGCAGAAGTCTCTGGATTACTGCTGCTCAGCAGCTCTGTGTGTCTGCCTCAGAGCTGTACGCAGGATCCTGAAGTAGGCAGGATCTACTATCTAGAATTTGACCAAAATAATCCAAAATCATTGAGGTGGTAGAACCAGGAGAGAAGATTGAGGGTACTGATGAATTCTAGAAGGGCCACGAACTTAGGCTCAGAGCTCAACACACTCAACTATCTACAGTGTAACCTCAAGTTATGTACAACCAGCTTCACATGCAAACAATTCT
Organism: Hydrochoerus hydrochaeris; assembly: GCA_004027455.1. NCBI lineage: Eukaryota > Metazoa > Chordata > Mammalia > Rodentia > Hydrochaeridae > Hydrochoerus > Hydrochoerus hydrochaeris. Next base: position 132,892 of record PVLA01005827.1, read on the forward strand.
GGTTACAGCCAGAATTTTGGGTTTAACTTATGTTCAGTCTTGAGTCGAAACAGTGAGCAGCAACACTGAAATGACAGCCAGGATCCGGAGGCAAATTTATTTGTGTCAATGGGCACTGATCGGGATCATGCCTGGGCCCTGATCTCAGGTGGTTTCAGGCTTACATGGGATAAGCAAACAGGAAGCAGAGAGGCAGAATGGTTTGGCAGTGGGGGATTAGTCAGGAACAATCAGAACTGGAACAGGAACTGTTACCTGGGCAACTAAGAATCTGAAGTCTACTGCTGGAGGAGGGGGTGTGAATTTTCCGCTAGTTATGAGTCAAATGCCTGCGGCTTGTGTGATTATTAACCAAGACTCACAATGCCAGAAAAGCACACCTAAGCATATGTAAGTGTCAGTCTGAGCCCAGATGTGAGTTTTTGGACATGATTTCAGTACATGTTATATAATTGCTACCATTACTGACTTCAAAACAGACTCCAAACAGCTAGAAAAGAAGCCAAGGAAAGAAAGGAAGGCAAAGAAAGCAACCATAATAAAAAGGAATGGTGTTCAAAAAAAGACTGGAACTGGGTCGAGATTTAGCTCAGTGGTGTAAGCACCTTCCTGGCAAGCACAAGGTTGTGAGTTTGATCCCCAGAAAAAGACAGAAACAGACAACTTTAGATCAGTTTTTAGTTCTGAAAAGATTGAGACCCATTGTGCCAGAAGCAGGTCCTAGTGGGCTATGGACTCCCAAGAAGAAGGACACCAGAGAACCAGATTCCTGATGTTCTTATGGAAGGGGACCTCTCCTCCCAAACAATAACCACCTTCCATGTCACCCGCCCTTCCTGCAAGCCAAAGATGTCAACTTGAAAGGTGAGTACAGTATTATGTTATTGTTTCTGGTAAACTTTTTGGTAAATACACTAGGAAAATTATTGGTGTTTCTGGTAAGTTACACACATTATACAACCCTTGTTTATTATGAAAAGGTTAGTCAAGGGATGCTTTGGGAGATTTGGAATGCATTATGGGTATTTCCATTATTTCTTGTGGGAAAAATAGTTTTCACTTACAGTCAATTGAGTTACAACCATCCCTTGTGAATGAATTGAGTTCATTAGTCAAGGGTCCACTGTACTTTTTTCTATGTTTGAAATGTTTCATATCCAGGAAGTGGAAGACGGAGCCACAATATGGAAGGAGTCTGGGCCTCTGCAGATTGAGGAAGTATCACTTAGCTGCGGACTCACTGGGTGGGTGGGAATCAAAGTGCAAGTTTCATCTAAACTATTGTTAGTTTGGTTTTCCTTTCACTTATGGCATATCTGGTCTTAACTAATGCACCTGTCAGACCTCTCAGCCCAAAGCTACCACGAAGAACACAGCTGTGACAAGTTGCAGCAAGGGAAAATGCACACAGGATGGCTCAGGAGGAGGGTGAACAGGTTGCTAGGCAGAAGGGTGTCACGTGACATCACCCTGCTAAGTGTATAAACAAACGCACCACTGAGCAGTTCCTTTTCTCCTGTCTGGAGAAAGGGCTCCACCTGACCTCAGCTTCCTGTTTCCTGACTTTTGTCTTTATTTCTCCATCTTCTACCATCTTTCACCCCAAGAATTTCAAGAGCTATGCTAGATGCAGCATTGATTTTGTTGGCAAGAGGAAGCACCGGCCATCTCCTACCTGGACAGGGCTTTCCTCACTTCACAGCTATGGCCATACATGGCGTGATGTTTCTGAATGACAATGTTATCTGCAGACTCATGGTCACCAAACATTACAAAAGCAAATCCCCTGTTCTTTCCACTGTTTTTGTCAGCTGTGATCTCAATTACTTCAATTTTTCTCTAAGTTTAAAAATTTATTTAAAAATCAAGAAATAGTACTGTTAAGAGAATTTTATGCTATGTGAAATATAACTCAATAAAGGTGCTAATGATGGAAAATGAGGCTGTAAAGCACAAGGTTTGGTTTGGTTTTCATTTTGTTGTTTGAGACATGGTCTTGCTATGCCGTTCAGGCTGGCCTGTAACTCACTATGTACACCAGGCTGGCCTCAAACTTGTGGAGAGTCTCCTGCCTCAACTTCCCAAGTGCTGAGATTATAGGCATGTGCCACCATGATTGACAAATATAGAGTTTGGGGTCAGACAGACCCTGCTGAGAAGCTGTTTATTAACTGTGTGATTTCTGGCAAACTACCAAACCTTTCTGAAAACCATTTTTGAAATGATAATAATGATACCGTCCCCCTCACAGGGCTGGAGTGAGGCATAAATGAGATAATACATCAAAATCAGTGGGTGCCTGGAAAATAGTTAGTGTTCAACAGATGTCCTTATTATGATAATCAGTAGTCAAAAATAGATCAGTTGGTGGTGCATGACTGTAGTCCTGGCACTTGGGAGGCAGAGGCAGAAGGATCACTGCAAGTTTTCAAGGCTACTGGGAGATACTGTCTCAAAAAAAAAAAATCTGTGTCCTGACCTAAGCTGTACCAGGGAACCTTTTGCACACTTCTGACTCAGTTTCCCAGGTAACTAAGACCTTGGGCCTCTTCACACCTAGACCAGATGCTCATGGCCAGGGTCCCCCTTCTCAACATATAGAGCCATCAATCTGGGCAGCTAATGGCTCCAAGCCTGACCCCAAGGCATGTGGGGGATCCCTGGACACCTGGAATGCTGCAGTGTCCAATAATTCAGCTTTGACATCTGCTGTGCCCCTACAGCCTGGGCCCACTTGTCCAGGCAGCCTGTGGTGACACCCACTCTAGAGCCAGTTGGCCAGACCTGTGGCATTCTGGGAGCCCTTGAAGCTGGAAACTGACCACACATGCAGGGCTGCAGCATGGCCAGGGCATGGCGGTCCCAAAACAAAGAGCACCCAGCAGCAAGCCAGGAGAAGAAGTTGCTTCAGCCCAGGAAAATACCAAGTCCCTAGATAATCCAAGCAATGGGTTGCTAGGCAGTGGGGTTGAAACTGACATCCCTCTAAGTGTATAAATAAACGTGCTACATGGGTCAGGCAGTTCCTTTCCTGGCATCTGGAGAGTAAAGGCTTCACTTGACCCCAGCTTTTGTCTTTATTTTCTCATCCTCTCCGGGTCCTTCACCCCAGGAACCTCAAGAGCCACACAGGTCACAGTAGTGGACCTGGCCTGAAGTCTGCATGTCCCTCAGTGTCGCAATGTACAGACCTTGGCCCCAGTGTGCTTGACTGTGCTCTGCACCCGACCACCAGGCCCCTGACTCTCTTCTCTGCAGCCTCTACGCCCACCCATGCCTGCTCTGAACTCATGCTGCGCCTGCTGGGCTGCGTTTTGGGACCCTCACTGAAGTTGGGCATTGAGGGCGCTTCCTCTCATTACTGAGAGTGAAGTAACTGTCTTTGCTTTAGAGCCCTGAGAGCTGAGAAGCATCGTGTGATTAGGCTGTCAGGATCAGATGAGCATCACGTGCCCCCTGCCAGCTGGGGACACCCAATGAACACGTCCATGAAGCGCCTTAGAAAGGCTCCTGGCAAAACGAGCCTTGGACAAGGGTCCTCCACCTTGTGGTTAAGCCTCTTTCCTTGCTTCAGTGCACTGTCTCACAGCTTAGCTGGCTTCTCGTGTAGCAAGTGGCTGGACTTGGTCTGTTGACCTCATCACAGGAAGCTGCTGCTGTCCCTGTGTTGCACCAGAGCACAAGGAACAAAGATTACTCAGCCCAGAGTGCACAGGCTGAGATTCAAATTTCTGTTTACCTCTTCCCAAGGTCCAATCTCTTTCTGCAAATTCCTTTGCCTCTTCTCCAGGGGGTGGGTGGCGATGCCTCTGTCAGCTCCCCTGCCTGCAGGATGCTACTGCTCCTTGGGGACCACTGTCAGCCTTGTCCAGCTCCTACCATGCAGGCCAGGCAAGGTGACTATGGCTTCCTGCACTGGTCCCAACTCGCTTCTGCCAATTAGACCTAGGGCGACACTGTTTCTCAGTTGGAGGCACACTTGGTGTTTGAGGTGGGTGGGTTCCTGAGGGGCGGAGCTGTAGAGAGCCTTATACCATGTTTAGCACCCCAGGCTCAAAATGCCAGCACTAAAATAGTACTAACCCTGGCACCTCTAGAACACTGGGGCAGGAGAAAGGAAACCAGAGCAGGTGGAAACTGTTAGGTCCGCCCGTCTGAGAAACAACAGCACAATCATCACGGCAGTGGTTCAAAGCTGCGCCCTGCTAACGCACACCTCCTTCTTCCCAGAAGCCCCTATGGCTTCTCCCTCCCACAAGTCTGCCAGAGCTCAGGAATGTAAAGCTTTACCCAATCCCCTGCACTCTCACAAAATAAATCAGCTCACACCAGCCCCCAGAGCCCTCCCCATCAGAGGCTGTGTCAGGCAGACCCTGCCCTTTGTCTGCAGGGAGAGCGGCCACGGCCTTCTCTGTGGTGACTCCCTCCGTGCCCTCCCCGCTTATTAAACTCTT
>PVLA01005828.1:0-111760 GCA_004027455.1 Hydrochoerus hydrochaeris
AGGAGAGGAGAGGAGAGGAGAGGAGAGGAGAGGAGAGGGGAGGAGAGAGAAAGGTGCAAATCAGTGAATAAATCTTTCCCCTCTCCCCCACGGCCAGTGTGAGTCTGTGATCCTGGTCACGCAGACCTGCTTGGGAGATGCAAACAAGACCCAGAGCGGCTATGCCAAAGGCTGGACAGCTGGGCAGGCCTGGGCAGAGGTGAGGCAGCGCGTGGGCCAGCCCACACGCTATACACATCGACCCTCGGGAGCAGGGTCAGGCATAGCCAAAACGGAGACACGTGGTCTTCTTTCCAGCAGAGCCACCCCAGGGGCCTCCACACACCACTGCTCTGTACCCACGACCACCACCCCACCACCTCTACCCCCGGCACGGTCATCACCTTAACGCCGCCGTCAGCACCACCTCTACCACCACCCCACTCGCCGCGACCGTCAGCAGCACCACCATGTGTCTTTGCCCGCCGTCTTGACCACCATGGTTACCATTACCCCCAGAACTGCCATCCTGACACCGGGGCAGAGTCCGTCCTAACCCCGTCACCACCCATGTCACCACCGTCACTGCTTCGTCCTCCCAACCATCTCATCTCCGGTTGAAAGTCTAAAGTGTGAAGTTTTTACTTGGATAAACATTAATCCTGAATTTAGATTAAGACTCAGACTAGATTTATTCATAGAAATAGCATAGATCCAACTCATCAACAGATAAACAGAAATAAAGTCAATTTTTTTTACAGTTAAACACAGACAACGAAAATATACTTCATGTTACTATGAAAATAAGAATTATAGAAGAGTCTTATTTAAAGAAAAGGAAGAAGTCGTGCTAATGAAACCGGAGGGCAGGAGAACGGTTTCCTTGGGGAGAGAGCTCTGCTTTTTCAAAGGGCACTGGGCATAGAGAGAGTGAGCTGGGCAGATGTGGGCAGAGGACAGGCAGCAAGCAGATGGCCAGAGAAAGGTGGTCAAGGTCCATCCGCCCCCAAGGAGGTCGCCTCCAAGGAGGCTGTCTTGGAGCTTCCTGCTGAGCTTCAGGTAAGCCTGATGCTGCTGGCTTGTGGCGCAGGACCAGAGCAGGGCAGGGTGGTACACACCTGAAATCCCAGCACTCTGGGAGGCTGGGGCAGAATCACAAGTTTGCATCCAGCCTGGAAAACATAATGACTTGGCAAGTCCCCATGTCAAAATTAAATACCGATTTAAAGGGCTGGGGATGTAGCTCAGTGTAAAGACCCTGAGTTTAATTCTCAGTGCTGAAACAAAAAAAAAGAAAAGCAAGTCAGAAAAAATAAAAAAGTTCTCAGAAACACATCCCACTGTCAGAATGCCACTGTGTTCCTGAGAGAAGCAGTCAGGGGAGGGTGGTGACCCACGGAGGCAGCTTTCACTACTGAAAAGCAGACAGATAAACTCAAGAAATACTCCTCAAGTGTGGGGCACCAGAAGTCAGAAGAAGATGCTACTCTAAGGTGCTTGGGGGATGGGTCCTCTTCACGGGAGGAGGCCCTGGGAACAGAGGTCTCCACCTATGGGACACTGGGGTCCTCAGGAGAGATTTGGGTGATGTCAGTGCTGGGCACAATGTTGCCACCTTGATTATTCAGGATTCTGCAGGAAACAGAACTGCTAAGGTCTGGATGGCATTGACAGGTGCAGAAATAGGAGACAGAGGTAAGGGCTGATTGGTTTTAAGGACTGGCTTACACGATGGTGGGAAGTGACAAATCCATGATCTCCAGGTCAGGCTGTCACCCTGGAGACCCGGGGAGAGTCCAAGTTGCAGCTCGAGTCTGAAGGCATTTGGATGGAGGCAGATTCCCCAGTTTTTTGGAGGAAGAGCAGTCTTTTCCCCTAAGTTTTCAGCTGATCACATGAGGCTCACAACATGAAGGTAATCTGCTCAATTCACAAATCATTGACTTAAACATTTATCTCACACTCTTCACTGCAGTGCCCAGACATACAGTTGACCAGGGAGCCAGGCTGAGGCCCGGACAAGCTGACCCATCACACCACGCAGAGACGGTGACTGATCCGGCCATGCCGCCAGCAGAAAGGACGGATACTGAAGCATCTACTGTAGCTGTGGTTCAGGGCTCCTCCAAGGATGGCTTTCTAAAACAGAAAACCAGTGCAAGGACCTGAGGGACACCGAGCCCAGTAACTGGAGTCCCCAGGCCTTCACAGTACCACAAAAGGTAGCAGAGACAAGTCACCATGACACAGGACAGACAAGGTGCAGCCGTAAGATCTGGTGCCATCCATGGCCCTGAAGAGAACCAAACCTCCAATCAGCCTGAGGGGTCTCCAAAAACCAGAGGGAAGTGAACTCTACTAGCATGGGAAAGAAAGGCTGCCTTGCGCCTCTGCGTACCTCTGTCCTCTGCAGGAGGACGAGCATGCCTAGCTAAGGGCTCAGACATCCTGGGAGAAAGTAGACAGCGCAAATAAACAGGCCTTTTCATGGCTTTTTGGAAGGGGATTTCCTACCAAATTGACTGCTAAGGCCAGGGGCCCTAGCAGCAAGGGCATCCTGCAGACAGGAAAGGAGGATGGTCAATGAGCCCCTCACTGTCCACCCTCTGCCCTCAGCCCCAGGGCATTTGCACATGGTATCTGTTATCAGCAGTGTAAGTGAAGACCTCACCCCATATCCTGTGCTCAGAAACACATTTATTGGGCAGGTCCTCTGGGGACTGAGGCTGGGTGGAAGTGTAAGATGGTGCTGCAAGACTCTTACGGGTCCAGGGGCCTCTTTTCACGGGCATGAAAAATGAACCAGACTCATCCCCTGCAGTCCTGCAGGCACTCAGCCCACCAGGAAGGAAGGAAGATAGCCCAGCTCACACTGGACTGTCTCACACACCCCGATTCCGATGGCCGCCCAAGGAAACAAAGAGGGCTTTAATTTCATGGAATATTCACTCAAAATTAGCAAGCATTGACTTCGGTCTTGACAAGAGCAACAGTGTTCAGTTTTGAACTTGAGATTCAGGATGATCTGAGCTCTAGCTTGGGATGGGATCTCTAGATGCGACCTCTGGTCTCTCCCCGGGGAATCTATGCTGGTCCCAGGGATGTGCAGTTAATTCCTCCTTGCATTCTCCGGGTGTGGAGGAGAAGTAAGTTTCTGTGCCTTTTGGAAGACGGGGTTGCCCATGAGTTCTGAGCAGAAAGGGGACAGCACGACTTGTAGGCAGCTGCAGGCCCTAGCGCGAGCTTAGCTAGGTTCGCTTTTCCCTGTGGTACAAGCACGAGCGTCCTCTGCGCTGGCCATGTGCTCAACTGGTGCCACCGTGGAGGCCACAGGGCTGCAGAAAAGAGCTGACGGGGAGGCTTTGGACATAAACCTCCTTCGTGTTAAACCACTGAGACCTGAGGATTATTCGTCATCGCAGCATACCCTAGCCCATTCCAGTAAAACAGAATTTAACAAAAAGAAGGGGTTTTGGTTCAGCTCCGGACCATTAACCTTTTATTCCCAGATCACCTTTAGGTTGACATTTACTTACATTACGGACTCTCATATGAGCTACAGTGGGCGATATTGCTAGAAAAAATTGCACAGAAATAAAGGAAAGGATAAATTGCTAGCCTGGATTTCAGTGTGACCCAAAGTAAATTTGAATATTTTATGATTCTGACCCATACGTTTGCCTCTGGGAGCAAAGCATATCCCACCCAGCAGGGGTCAGGCAAGCACCCCATGACACAGGGGCCGGGCTGGGAAGGGGGCTGCCGGGTGGGAGCGGGACTTGCCTAATGCCAGCAGAATGTGCACCCTTCAGCCACTCGGAGCCTCCAAACTGGTTGAAATCTAAGGTTAAGAGGCAAGAGAACAGAAAGCTAGGGGTTCTCTTAGCACCCCCAGTCTTCTGTTTGAGCACTGAAGAAATGGTACCTGAGTCACTCTTGATCTGGCCCTGCACCATGGAGGAGTGATGTCCCCATGGGTGGTGACTGCCCCTTGTTTGTGTTCCATGATTGACCTTAAGCAGCCAGAATTAGATTTCTTTTCTTTCCTCTCCACTCAGGACCAGTAGGAGGCAGGCGGAGTGGTGACAATGCATAGGCCGTATCACGTGACCTCCCTTTGATGGGCAACAGCTCACTTTGGGTCTCCACCTGCCTAAGCCTTTTATCTACTCCTCAATGGGTTTGCGGCTCCTGGGGAAAAAGGAGTGTTATTCCCAGATCCTAAAAATCCCATTGAAATGCCTCCCGCGGAGTGGCCACAGGCACCCATGTGGAAATCCAGGTGCCATGATGTAGCAGCTCAGCGCTGGGAGGGCCTGACTTGTGTGGCTCCTGCGGGTTTCAGCTGCTCACTGGCACAGAGAGAGCCCAAGGCAAAAGGAATTCTAGAACTGCTGAGACAGTTGAGAATGTGCATGTTCATATATGTGTGAGCATTGTGTATTTGTGTGTGTATTTGTGTGTGTGTGTGTGTGTGTGTGTGTGTGCATGTATGTGTGTGTCTTTGGGGTGTGGAGGTTGCTGCTAATCTGTGGAGACCCAGAAAATTGAAAAACCATTTTTCCTTGGTAGAGATTGGAAAAAAAGCAAGAAACACTCAATCATTACAATCCAGGAGCAGAAACCGTGAAGAGAGGAAACCCCAGAGATGTTTGTGGGCATTTTTCTTGAGGAAATGCCTGTCATCTAACTTTTTTTCTGGTAATATTTTTAAGTTAATATTTTTAACTTATAAAGTACATGGCAATGTATTTAAATTTTTATTAAAAATCCAGATGTGGACGCATGCACCTGTGATCCCAATACTGTGGGAGTGTTATGGTTTGTATTAGATGCCCCCCCACAGCCTTCTGTATTTTGGAAGGTCCCTGGATTATGGGTAGGAGCTGACTTGTGTTAGGAGATGCAGCCTGGTTGAAGAGATGGGTCACTGGGGTGTGGCCTGGAGGAGTGCATCTCCCCCCTGGGCTCTGTCCTTCTCTCTGCTTCCTGACCACTGTGACATGAACAGCTCTCCTATCCCCAGGTCTTTCCACTATGCTGCCAACCATGCAAGAACTAAACCTTCTGAATCAGGAGCCAAAATAAACTTCTCCTCCATGAAGTAGCAGGTGTCAGGTATTTTGAGATGAAGAAAGTGACTAAGGGAGGCTGAGGCAAGAGGACTGAAAGTTCAAGATGCAGCTTAGCAAAACTCCATGCCAAAATAAAAAGTTAAAGTTAAAAAAAAAGAGCTAGGGATGCAGTTAGTGTAAAGTTGGGTTAAAGGTCAAGTACTGCAAAAACAAAGAAAAATTAATGTGCAAGCTTATGAAGTCCTCAAGTCTCTCTCAGCCACCCTTTTTGGTTCTCACTGCTAATCACTAGTGAGGACTTCTTATTGCATGCCTCTGGTGTAACGGACCCAAGATAGGACAGAGAGAGAAAGAAGGGAGGAAAGGACAGCCCTCCCTACCTGCTTCTCCATCGTGGGCCACTTTGTCTGGAAGGAGAATGAAGTCCTGCAGAGCCCAGGACAGAGTGGTTGTGGTCCTCATCCATGGCTTGTGCCACTGCCACCTCACACCCCAGCATCCTCCATGGGTCCCCAGCTGGGCAGCCCCAGCCTGTAACCTGAGAATGGTGACCAGGTGCAGAGGAATCCAGGAGCATACGAAGACACATCCTTTCCCTTGGAAGGTAGGAGACTGTTTCTCAAGGTTGGACATTGAACACAGAAAAGAAAAATGAGTTGGGACACTCATTTTTCACATAAATATTGTCCTTTAAAAGCATTTCAGTCCTTTCTCTTTCCCTCTACATAGGCAAGTGGGGGGCACTGTACAAGCTGCACAGGAGGAGAGAATGGAGCCCCCAATGAATGAGCCTGGATCCCCCCCGAGCGGCCAGCTCAGCATGGGCTGCTCCACCTGGTCTGCCCTGGCACCGAACATCCTGCATCTCAGGGAACACCTCAGGTCATGGCAAAGCAGGATGATTGGCTGCCTTATTTGCAAACCCTACAAAAGAGGAAGCCTCTTCTCCAGGGTGTCCAGCAAAAGGAGAGCTGCGACCTTCTGTTGGCTGAGGAAGGTTCTATCTTAGAGGAGAGAGACAAGCCCTGCTAGGTGTCATGGGCCAGATCTAAAATGTCCCATGAAATTCTCGGTGTGTGTGTGTGTGTGTGTGTGTGTGTGTGTGTGTACCTAAGAGGTATTTGGCCTAAATATTCATTTCACCCAGAACAAATGACACAAAGACACCAATAGACATCCAAGGACCATCTCAGTCCCCAGAATGACCGCACTGAGGCTGTCATAATGAATGGCAGGTGGGAAGTAGCCCTTTACATGTGGCTAAAAACAACTGGACCCCTAAGATTCAAGGGTCATTTCCACACAGAGTGATTTCAACGACTCAAAGTAGGCACTGGATAGAAACATACATAACAGGCTTAAGTTTGCTTTCTGCCTCATCAAAATTCAATTTATTGTCACCAAGGCAACTATATAATGGGCAATATCTTTAACAGTTAGTGGAAAACATGACTCAAAGGTCCCCTTTGAAGGCCAAATTGAAGGACCAATGTATTCCTCAGGCTTTACTAGAGACAGCCAGGAATACTTTGTGTCTTGACATCAGATCTACTTTTTCAACTAGAAGTAACCCATGCTTGTTGGAGGAAGTGAAATATTACACAGACATTCGAAATGGAGAATGACTTTTCCTCCCCCAGGCTGCCCCACTTAGTGGCTCGTATTTCTTTTGCTGTCACCTTTCCTGTTCCTCTGAATCATTTATTCACATTCTTAGGACTTTTGATTGTTTTTCCTAGTGCTTTTTTTTCAGATAATATCACAAAAACTCTCAATAACTAAGTAGATGCAACTCTGCGTTTAATCTCTTTATGCCTCTGTATGCACAGAGGATGTCTCATGAAGGTAATCACAGTGCACAAGCTTAACATCTTCTATGGGTTCTTGTCAGTTCTTTGTTTCTCTCTCCTGTCCCATCACACCCCCTTCTGCGCTTATCTTCACTTTCATTTGATCATGTGCAAATCTGCACACAATTGTTCTTCAGTCTTTACTTTAAATGCAGTCATATTGGGTCTTTACCACACCTCTGCCCTCCGCACGCGTCTTTACCACACCTCTGCTGTTCGCTTGTGGCAATGCTGGGTGGAGTTAGCCATCTGCAAAACAACTGCCTTTGCCCCAATGGGCTTTTTAGAATGAAGTAATTCAGATTTCTACTGGCTAGATTAAGGGGCTCCCTCTCCTCCATAGTATAAGGGCTTTTGCTTTCTAATATTACTCATTTTAAAATTGTGTCTCATTGTTATTTTAATTGCTGGTGAATTCGAATTTCTTTCTCCTTATATCTGGTGTCCTTCCAACTGCCTTTATTGTGCACTACTCATTCATATTAATTGTTCAGTTTTCCACAAAACTATTTATCTTTTCTTGTCAATTTAAGAACTTATTATATATTTTGTATTTTTTCTAAATCTGTATTTTCTTAAAATGTTGCCTATGTGTGATGCCATCTAGGTCCGGCCATCCTATTCTAGCCACGTGAATGACTTCAGAGCCATCACCTGATGTGAAGACAAACATGTGCCTCACTGACTCCATGTGAAACCAAAAGAGCTATTTTAGGCTGAATCAAATTGCCAACCTATAGAATTGGAGGTAGATAAATGGTCATTGTTTGCCAATGTTTATTGTAGTGTGACTTGTTATACAGCAAAACTAGCTGATACAATGGCAACTCTCTTCACTCTTCTTGTCCAAATCACAGTCACCATCCTCACCTCCTTATTTTTTTTAACCAGGATATAAAAGATAGTTATTATTACCACTTTTATATAATATTCTTAAATTTGTAAAATATATTTAAGGTATTTTAATTCTTAAGTGTCATATGTCTGGCTTTTCTTTTAATTACTAATACAGTTGTAGAGAAGGAAGCAATGGGAAAACATTCTTACTGCTTTTTTTTGAAGGTAAGAAGAGGCATTGCTAAGCTTTTATATGCTGTGGCTACTTTAAGGTAATGGAACATGACTGGGGGAAATGTCTAAATACTGCCCCAAACCTCCCTCACTCCCAAGGGAAGAAGGTGGTCTTCACAACTTCATGGAGCTTCACTTCTAAACATTTTAAAGCTTATTTTATACTGTTAATTTTAGAAAATGTACAAGACAAAAAAAAGATTTTTCCCAAATGTATAGCTCCTTAAAATGTTACTTATAATATACACCATCAACAAGTTTTTACTTTTTATAAAGTAGACATCAGATATACACATAATGTCAGCATCCGTGCTACATCCACCCCACAAGAGCTGCAGTGTTATTTTTATGGCCCTGATGCACAAGAACAAATAAATGATGAAGCACTAAAGACTGAGATGCAGCCAACCTATCCTCATCTCTCCTAATGCTGTTCTGTTCATTTCAATCCAATTACAGACAGAGCAGGGATTCCAGAACAAAAAGCAAGAATCGGACCCCATCAATCAGAATTAATTTTACCTAAATGATCTTATGAGATGCACCAATATGGCTCAAGTCGCTGAAATCAGACACTGAAGCTGACGTCCTCCCTGCAGAGAATACTAATCCTGAGATTCTCCCTCTCCACCTCCCCAGAGGTTCTCCGCTGTCTCACCACCCACAGCCCCACTGGCAGCCCATGCCTTGAAGTTCCCTTTGGAAACTCAGCTTGTCAGATGTCAGGAGCACTGTGACAGGCCCACATGGATCCATTTGGAGCCCTGTCTTCTGCTCATTCATATTCATCAGAGCTGGTGGGAGTTCATCAGTGATGGCCACAACATGCTTCTGTCAGTTCCTGCTGCCTCTGGGAAATACTGGCACTCTGAACCAGCAGCTGCCTGATTGCCAAGCAAACAGTCTGGGGTAATCTCTCTGATGAGAGAGCTCGTTGTTAAACTGGGATCCCTCCACGAGCACTCCTGCTGGTCGGTCCCTAGTCACAGTGTCACATCCAGCCTCAAGCGGACGTGTGGACTATTTCCACAGCTCTCCATTGTTTCTGACCCCGTGGCTATATTTTATTCTTAGGTGGAAAATCATAATTATTTCTTCAACAAACAAAGAAAAATCCTCAATAATAATCCTCCAGCAGACAATTTAGGCAAAGTAGAAGAGGATCAAGCCACCTTTCTCTCCATGGATAAGTGGTGTGTTCCAGAGAGATTGTTGAAATGCCACAGAGAACTCTGGGCAAAGACAGCTGCCTTTTCTGTGGCTTGGCACCCACATCCAGCCTTGCATAAAGTCAGGGTCTGCTCTCCCAGTTAGAATCCCCAGGGCACCAGTTACCAATTCCAAGACCATGAACGAATTCCCTAACCTGTCCTCACCGTCCCCACCCTTAAAGTGGGATGACGCAAATAGCACCAACTGCATAAGCCCGAGGTGAGATTTAAATGGGCTTCTTCTCACCACAAACCTCCACACAAGGCCTGGCAAGTCTTAGTCAATCTCTGAGACACAATGCCTGACATCTCCAATTTAAGGGAAGAGATGTTTATTTTGGCTCCCAGTTTGTAGAGGTTTCAAGCCATAGCCAGCTCCGAGGCAGGGTAGCACAGCTGAAGGATGTGGTGGAGAAATGCTCAAAGCATGATGGACAGAAAGCAGAGAGGGGGGAGGGGGGAGTCAGAAAGAGAAATTAACCCTCCCGGCTACACCCTCTATGACCTGCCTCTTCAGAACAGACTGGACCTCCTAAAAGCAAGTCAACTGTGAGCCCCATAATCCAGAAGCCCAACCTCTGAGTGCATGAAGCCCTTAGGGGATCTAGATATAAACCCTAACTTGGCATACGATGAGTGTTCAAGAGATACTAACTTTCATTATTACTGAGATGGTTTGTGTCTAGATGCCTCCCCAAAGCCTCAAGCAGTCATGGAGTTCAGACTTTTCAGAGATGGCTGAATCCAGCATTTGTGACCATTCATGGTCCAATGCTGGAATTAAAGGTGTAAGTGCTACATACCCGCCTAGGGTGTGTCACCATGAATATAAGGGCAGAAGGAGTCTTGCTCTCTCCCCCTTGTTGCTTCTGCTTCTTCTGCAGTCATGAACTGTTCTCCTCTATCACGCTGCCCTGTCCTGGGGCCAGTAGATTATGAACTGAAACCTCCACATACTGTGAGCAAAATAAACCTTTCTCCTTTCACTTTGAGTGTCAGATATTTTGTGTCAACCACAAGAAAAGTAACTAAGACAATTACTGAGAACATATTAAAGTGTTTCACAGTAGAACAAGTCACAGATCTTGTCTTTTCTTTTTCTAGAATTGGACTCACCTGTTATATTTTGAACAAATAAATGTTTGTGAGATATTTTCCAAGGCTTGAAGATACATTGTGTCTGTAAAGCAGATTTTTCTGCACATCCAACATGGACAAGCACAAGGTCTTGATTACTCCACTTGTAATTATTGGGTTGAAGGTTCATGCACTCTAGGAATAAGAGTACTAACTGTACTGAGAGTCTAAGGCCCTGGGCTCTAGTATTCAACCAAATAACTAATTCTGTGACATCCTGGCACAAATCTAATCAACTTACTAACCCAAAATATATTTATAAGCCCAAAGTCTCAGAGAACCTTTCCAGAATAAAATTCCTGCTCAATAATTTCATATCCCATGCTTTAGAGAAAGTTTCTGCCATCATTCCTCTATTATTTCCAAGTCCTGGCACAAAGAAGGCACAAAATAAACATTTGTGAAATTAAAAATGGGTCAATAAATGAAATCTTCCCAGTAAAATGAAATTCAGTTTGGCTAGCTCTTATTTTATTGGTTAGATAATGGAACAGAAGTTAATAATTCAGTGTCTCTTGTGCTCCCCAAACATCAAAAGTGTAAAGCAATCCTAAGGCTTCCTGAGATTATGATACCTACAGTGAAATGTATTTCAGCAATGGTCACAAAGGTCAAGAATGAACGTTAGTATTTTAGGGTCCCTGCATTTTCTGAGCAAAGCTCAGAAGCACTAATTAAGATTTTCTTTCAGTAAGTCCAAGGTTGTGTTTATCCTTCCATCATAGTCACTAAGAGAATAGCAAGGGAATGTGCGACTCCTACAGTGAGCTGAGGGGTTGCTCTTGGAAAGATGTGTTCAGCTCCTAATTCCTGGATGATACCTGGACAAAAAGTCCATGTAAATTTCATTAATGTAAGGGTCTTGAGAGAAAATAATATTGGCTTACCAAGAAGGTCTGAAATCCAGTGACAGGTGCCCTTACAAAACACACACACACACACACACAAAAGGTGGCATTTGTAACCAGTAGAAACAGTGGGAGGAGAAAGGAGGAGACTTGGAGTGAGTGACACAGCCACAGGAGTAGCCACAGCCGTCCACAGCAGGAAGACACTAGGGAGGCTGGTTCCCCGCCTTGAGCCTCAGCGGGGAGCACAGCTCCACCTCGGCTTCCAAGTTTTGGCCTCCAGAACAAAGGAGAATAAATTCCTGGTCTTTCAAGCTACTAACTCTGTGATGATTAATAAAATTTATACAATTTCCAAATTCACAATGAAGCAAAAAATCTAAACACTTTGAAGACATAATTTAACAAAGACTCTAAACACTTTGAAGACATAATTATCATCATCACAGAGGTGATAAGTTTCATGCTGCAAAAGCAACAATGGATCTGTCTTCTGATACAGAAAGAGCTTCTGCACATCAGTAAGATTAAAAGCACACAGCAAAGCAGAAAAGGGGGCAAGAGATTGGAACAATGTGTCCCCACGTAAAAAGGATGTAAAGTAACATAAGGGAACACAAGACAAAACTGTATCGTGAACCCATCACCCACTCGGGGGGAAAAACAAAACGGAGTGAGATTAAGCAGCCTGGGTGCTGGAGAGGGTACAGAGCTAGAGGGGCACATGCTCCACTGGCGAGAGTGTAAATTGAGACCAAGACTTCGGGAAAATGGTATTACTCACTAATGCTAAACAGGAACCTCTATAATGAAGGTACTTCTCTCCGAGGTACAGATCAGATGCAAATGTGTGTCCAGCCACTCCAGGGAACAGAATGTTTGAGCAGCGTTAATCCTGGACTACAAAACCAGAAACAACCGTATCTCCATAACCTGTGAGGGTGATAAATAGATTGCAGCGTGTTACAGACAGTCATAGACAGACTCAAGCAGTAAATAGTGAGCAGTCATAAAAATGCATGAGCTGTAGGTGTGATAACGTGGAATGTCGGCACCCGAATGAGGGAGAAAAACCAGATACAAAGGAACACGCATTCTGCATAATTTATTTACATACAAGTGTCAGCGCTCAATTACTGCCTTAAGTGTTACATGCTTAGGAGGTAAAAGCACGAATCGCAGCGTGGAAGTGAAGGCAGCTGTTGGAGGCAGTGCCTGCCGAGAGAGGAACAAGAGCAGGGACAGGAGGCTGGGGCGCCAGTCATGGTTGGTGTCTGATCAGGTTCTCAGTCACTGTCGAAAACGCCTGAGATAACCAGCTTCTAAGATGTAGAGTGTCTGTTGGCTCACAGAGTCAGACACTCCAGTCAATGATGCACTGTTCCCGCTGTTCAGGGCCCTCAGTGAGCTAAGACAGCATGACCAGGGGCATGTGGAGGAGCGAGGCAAACCACTTCCTGATGGGTAAAAAGGGGAAACTTACAGAAGTCCCACGGTGGCCAGTGACCCAAGACTTCCCTCTAAGCCCTCCCCTTGAAAAGTTCTACCACCTCTCAACTGTGCCAGGATGAGACCAAGCTTTTAACATGAGAGGCCTTGGGGGAATATTGCATATCAGAACTGTAGCGGTTAGTCTTGGGCACTCTATAACATATTATTAGAGCACACATTTCTATCCTGTACACTTTTTTTTTGTAGTGTGCTATATTTTGCAAGAAAAATAGCTTAAACACTGAAAAAAAATTACAAGACAAGATTCCTGCAAACTGCAAAACGGTGAATGATTAATTTTACCTTGGAGTGAATACGTTTCCTTCTTACTGGTTAAGCAAGTCCCTGAAATCAAAAGAAAGTCTAGGTGAACACAAGACGGTAGCATGGCCTGAAGCTGGAGCCAAAGCTCTCTGTTGTGTTGGCAGAGTGGACCACACTCAAGAGGAAAGCCAGGGTCAAAAGGTTGCAAGAAAACTAGAGCTAACTCATCTCTATGAAATGCTTCCTGAAGTTCCTGAAGTCTACACGGTGTGAATGCAAACTCTGCCTTCACTCTGTGGACCATCCAAATATGGAGACTCAGTGTGATACGGGTCTTGCTCCATGATGTTCTGAGATCACTCTAAAGCCAAAGCTGATTCCTGCTAGGATGGGGAGTTTCCAATTCAGGAATTACAGCTGCAGTCAGAAAAGGGTCTTCCAGTTACCAAAGGACGTTTGTGTTCCAAGGACACGTGACCTTGGAGTTTTCCGTGGCTGACAGCCACCTCAGCATTTCTGACGGTCTGCACGTGCAAGCTTCTGCAGATCAAAAGAATCAACTTGGCAGAGACAAAAGATTGGAATGACTTCTATGTCTTGGGGATCACTTAATGGGGCTCCTACTCTAGGAAGGGGTTGGTGGAGCTGAGTCCATAGTGAGATCAAAACCCCTGAAAAGAATCTGCCAACAAAACACTCCAGGACCCCTTAACCTCGCACCTGAAATTTGAACCGTAACCTCAAGAACTTCACGGTATTGCATCACCTGCTGTGCCCTGAGTCAACTGTTCCATGGCCATCAGCTTGTACTGCCCAGGACTTTCCTGGATATGGACACAGAGAGCCCTCATTTCCTCAGTGACAGCTATGAGACGACTACACGTTTGTCACTGCCTCTGCCTCTACATCCACTTTTCTAACCTGAGCTCCCAGGACAAAAGGGTGAGGGATAGGCATCCCAGAATCTTCCTCAAAAGGATTCAGCATCTGTCACCTGCCATGGATTGAATGACGGCATCCTCCCTCCCAATTCATGTTTAAACCTAAGTCCACTGGGTGGAGTGAAGAGGTGGGCCTTGTAGGAGGTGGTTAGTCAGGAGGGATCCTGGGTTGCAGGTGGGCTTGGGCTCTTATGAGAGAGGCTTCACCCTGCAGCCCATTCTTTCTTGTCTTCCATCTGACCTGCCATGTTGGACAGAATAGAGGACACAGCAAGGCACCATCTTGGAAATGGAGACCGGGTCCTCACCACACACCAAGTGGCCAAGAGCTTTGGTCCTGGACTTCTCAGTCTCCAGATCTGTCAAGACTAAATTTCTTCAGTTTATGTCACCCAATCTGTTGAATTTTTTTATAGAAGGAAAAGCTGAGGCAACAATATCCCCTGAGATTCCAGAAGAAGACGATTTAAGACCCTAAAAGGTGTATATGAAGGGAGGAAAATCCTGGATGGCTGCAGCTGACTCTCTTCTCTGTTTTCATGTTCTTTCTGAAAAAAAAATTCAGATACTGTATCAGGCAGGACAAATAGGGAACTGATCATTCTTAAGGACGGGAGTTGGGAGCAGGAGGAGGGAGGCAGGAGCCAGCTTCTTGCTACATTCCTTCTACTCGTGCACTCTGTACCTTATTTGAACAATAACTGCTTTTAAAAGGGAAAGAAAATATTTCAGAGAAAAATGGCATTGCTAATGTAAAAAAAAATTTTTTTACAAAGCACTAAAAGCTGCTAACTGGGTAGAGATTTAAGGCTAAATACTGACCATTGTTAATCAACTTTAGCTATAATTTTTCCCTCTTACAATCATATTCTCAGTTGTCTTAGTCACTTTCCTCACCACTGGGACAAAATACCAAGCACTTATAGTTTAAAAGAGAAGTCTATACGTACCCACGGGTTTTAAAGAATCCAGTCTGAAATGGCACAGTGAGCAGAGGGTGGAGGCAGGAGCCAGGGAGAGATGTGCCCTTTGTGGCCACGCCCCCATGGCCCACCCTTAACCAGCCTCCAACTCCTAAAAGCAGGTCAGGTATAGCACCCCCAATTACTTTCCAGAGTCCCATCTCTGAACACATAAAACCTCTGGGGGACACTAGAGCTAAACCATAACACAGCTACCAGGTAGACCCCAAATTACCAAGTGAAAAGAGTTAAGTCACCACACTTCTCATGGAACTTGGCTCATTATCTTGAAAAAAATGCTTTTGATTAATACATCATTTTAATGAAGTTTTTTTTCTATGTCTGGAAAATGTTTCCAAAGCAGCAATTTTATTTTTTAAATCAAGGCCATACAATGTTTGACAGTGGGAAATGTATTAGTAAGCCTGGGAATTCCCGCAAATTTGAATCCTGGATCTGAGGACCCCTATCCAAGAATTCAAGTAAGTACCTCCACCTTTTTTTGTGGCAAGAAATGCTCTGCAGTGTCCTCTGAGCAGACGGAAACAGGGAACATGGTGGATTAACTGGCGGTCAACTTGGACCGCCCAGGTGAAATGAATCAGCGTGGTGCCTGGTGCAGAGGGTCCCCCTGAGGATTGTTGCCAACAACATAAAAGGAGACCTGGAGGGGAAGGCACACGCCGCTGCTTCTCCTGGAGAAGCTTGTCACACTGGTTTTCCTGATATAAACTCAAATGTTTTCATCGTTGGAGGAGCTCAGGTCCTCGCTGTCACTGAGGGTGGCTGTGGGTCTTTTCAGGGAAGCTCTGGTCTTTACCTTGAGCATCACTTCCTGGCTCCAGTGCGGATCCCTCAACCTACTGGCACAGGTCCCTCATCCCACTGGTGCAGACTTTCTAGCTTCCACCACTGACCTTTGGGTCTTTCCAGTGCAGATCCTTGTTACAGACTCGCATGAGACACTGTTGTGGGCTGGACTCATAAGAGGTATTGCGATGGGATCCAGGCCCTCCGCTGGATTCTTCGGGTCTCTAGTGCATGGCCAGTCTCTTACACTCTTCTGCATTTGGCTCTTTGGATGAATATTATAAAATAATCCTATAAATTATGTGTATTGTATTAAATCTACTCCCCTGCCTAACACAAGGAATATTAACATGGGCATAAATGAATCTCTGAAACTCATACTTCTTTGTCTCTTCTTTCTCACTTTTCTGGGCCTAACTTCATTCATTAGTCTTATAAATGCTTACAGAGCATTTTTCCAGTTTTATTGACTTTTCTAACCATAGTACATATCCAAAGCAAGTAGTTGATTTAAAATAATTTACAAAATAATTGCTGTGGGCAATGACATGAAAGCTGATATTTATTTAAAATTTCACACCCTTACCCCCACTTTCTCCTAAATTCAGCTTCTTCTTTTGCCCAGTGAAGAATAAATCCCTGGCCTGATTGTTTTGAGAAAGTCTGACTTCCAATTCTTTTATCACTGATGTCGCTTAAAGCAGAGCTGCGAAGCTTTTGTGCTATTTTTGAAAGAGGAGAGGAGGTTACAGGGAGATGCAATAAACACTATCAAAATGCAGCTAAATGGAAGGAAAAAACACTGTGGCCCTCTACAGCACAGGAGGGCAACTACAGTTTACAACAATGTGTCTGATACCTTACAAAGAAAGAAGAGTTCATGGGAGGGGAGGGATGATAAATGCTTAAGGAGGTGACAATTCCTTATCCCCACTTGTTCTTTACACATCATGTATACATGGACCAAATTATCACACTGTGCATTTCAAGTGTGTATAGTTGTAATGTTTCTGTTAGAAATAATTTTACAGTAAATGTAGATATTGAATAAAATTCACTTAGCTCACTAGAGACGAAAGTTCCATAAATGCTCAAGATCATCTCAAATTCTAAACATCAAACTCATCCTTTCCACTCCTCCATGGCTAAGTCAGTAATCTCAATGCCCGAGAGTCGGTAAATGCTCTTCCCTATTGAGTCACTGTAATGATTCTGCTTCACACAATGCTTGTGTATTTTATGGGATATACAAGACCAGTTTGGTTTTTTTTTATTGGTTTTTCTTTTTCTTTTTTGGACTGAGGATTGAACTCATGACTTTGCGCTTGCCAGGCAGGCGCTTACACCACTGAGCTAAATCCCTGGCCCACAAGACCGGTTTTGATGTATTATTAAAATATGAGATTCCAGGGGTGTTTATATCCAGAATAACAAGTTCATTTCTTCTAAAAATTGTTACATTTATGAACAACAGCAGCTCTCTAGCTTCATCTCCAACCGCAAACACGCACACTCCCCCCACGCCATCCCAGCGCACCTCCGGGACGGGCCTTTAATTCCCCAGCAGGCAGGGTAGGACACCTGGCAGCGGTGACAGCTGCGGACAGACATGTGCTAGCTTAACACCTGGCAGGCAAGGGTCACTGTGCCATTCCTCAATAAAAACAAGAAAAATCATGACAGCGTGTGCTCAGAATGTTAATTGACGTCTGGGTTTTTAGTAGACCCAGAAAAGAGAGGAAATACTTTAAAAAAATAAACATGGGCAGCCTGTAAATAATTTTAAAATAAAGGGACTAAAAGGCAGCATGAGACATTTTTAAAACAGACTGATGATATTAGATTACATTTCCAGAGTCTGCTGCATTTCACTGTGGATTTAGAAGTCTAACTCTGCAACAGCCATTCGGGGATAGGTGGGACTGGTTTTCTTACCCACAAATACAGATGGGGAATGTTGGGTTTCAGATCTAGGAAGCACTTTTCCCCAAAGTGTGGAGCAAATGGTTAAACCACAGAGTAAATGCACACAAAAAAGTCTATAGTTAAAGAAGAAGCGTGGGTCAGTGAGGTGTGTTGTGTCTGGCTATTGTCCCCCTCCTTCCCCCAGGAACATTTCCTAACCTTGAGACAGTTCCTTGCCCAACCTGCCTTTTTCTTCTTACGCTGATATTCTAAATAAAAAACCTGAGAGTTCTAGGCTTTGGTGCTACTCCTGGGTGCTCCCCAATTGCTGGGTGCTCTTGGCTGGAAGTTACTGGGATCTTCGTGATGGAAGTAAATCTCATCTCCCAGCGATCATTTGCATTCTTCATACAACTATGGTTGCATACTTTGACACCAAGGTCACAAAATTAGTAAATCACTGCACGGGAACCATTCATCCTGATGGGTTTTCTCTAGATAGAGGTTTGGGATAACCCAGAAAGAGTTTTTTCTTCCCTCCCTTTCCTTCCCATGGTTTTACTCAGTGACATTTTACTAATATCCAGGAGTGTTAGAAAAGATGGAGTCTCTAGGATTATAGCTGGGAGGCACAGCACCTGCCTGGCAAGCACAAGGTCCTGAGTTCAATTCCTAGTAGAAAGAAAGAAAGAAAGAAAGAAAGAAAGAAAGAAAGAAAGAAAGAAAGACTCACCAATAAAAGGAGGAAAGCCATGTGCAGGAGATGGGAGATAGCAGCCCTCCTGCCCTGAGGACAAACTGCCTGAGAGACCAGCATAGAGATGCTTAGATTTGTCAGAAGTTAGAGGAGTCCATGAGACAAGATAAAGGCTCAGACCAGGACACAATGTAATGACAAGCTGGAGGAGGAGGCCCATTAACCACCCAGTGTCTTATCCCACCTCGTAGGGCTGGCGCAAGACACCAGAGATAAGGTAATTTACAAAGAACAGAGATTTATTTGGCTCATGGTTCTGGAGGCTAAAATGGCCAAGAGCTTGTGTGACACCTGGTGAGGACCTAAGTGTTGTCATAACAACAGAAAGTAGAGAGGGCAAGAGAGAAAAAGAGAAAACCAGCAAAAAGGGGACAAATTCACTTTAGAATGCACCCACCCCACCTAGCCCACGCCCATGTCAATGACATTAACCCATTCAGGAGGCCACAATCGTCCTGGCTCAATCCCCTTTCTTTAGACTCCCACCACCCAGCGCTCACAGTGGGGACAAAGTTCCCAACACATGAGATTTGCAGAGACCGCAGCATCAGGGTGGCAGTTGTGAGGAGGCAACAGACACTGAAATGCCACAAGGTGAACCCCATATCTCACTGGGCTATGTAAAGATTTGTGATTCCCGTCACCACCCATACCAGCACATCTCAAATGCAGCAAAGACAGAGTTGTGTGCGGCTCATGTGATTCTAGAGATTTCTACCAATGTCACTGTGCATCTTGGCATTAAATATACGTGTCACACATCAGCTCAAAGAAGCCCACTCTCCCGGGAGCAGAGGCAGAGAATGTCCTCCAGTGAGTGTCACCTTCAGCACCTGGGTCCAGGGCTACTCCCCTCCCTATAAATAAACCTGTGCTGAGCCTCCACAACAGCCAGCCTCTCTGCAGAGAAAGCAGAGCTGAAGCAGACTTTTGTGTTTGAATGCAGAAGGAAGCTGCCCGAACCAAACCCAAAGGTGTGGCCCGGCCTGGGGCCACCTGGTGACAGTGACACCTTCCTAGACCCTTCATTAAGGGTGTTGCTCCCATTTCCCTGTCCCGCTACTCACCTCTGGTGTTCTCTCTTCATTCTGTCTTTCCAGTGGGGCTGCTGTTAACAGACCCCGGACCTCTGCTTAGCACACACTCGGTGATGGCTTCGGGCTTATTATCTTCCATTTCCCTTGGAAGAAAGATGTTTTTAATTCCTCTTCTTTTGCCATTACTAGCTCAAATCTCCTGGCGGCTATTCTCATCTACGGTTTCCAAAATCAATCTGGAAATGGCATAATCAATACAGAGACGTGGCCGGGCCTCTCCTCCCTTCCTTTCGTGTCAGTCTCCTGTCTAAGTGTGTGCTGGACCGACGCTGGTGGCCAGCTGATGAAGACAGCCAACAAGCAAAGTCCTGTGTGGCTTTAGAATGGATCTTGTTACCTTGGAAAGCTCTTAAAAGGCCCAATTTCTATGGAAAGGGACCTGGGGAAGGAGGGACTGAGGACAGGGGGTGTGACATGGAGAATGCCATGTGTCTGTGTACCAGTTCCCACTGTGAATGTAATTACCGTGCATCACAAACTAATACTAATAAAACAATTTTAAAAAGAAAGTACCCCCCGAAGTCAGCATACCCAGCTAGACATGTTTTTCTCCTTCATCTGAGGACAAAGAAGAAAATCACAAAACAGGCTGAAATGTTGTATTTTAAGTATATGCCAGTTTAACGGCATCAGTGTCTTAGCTGTGATCTTCAGTGTGACGCACAGATGAGGATGCAGGAGGAAGCAGGGTGACTCAGCTTGGGACGGGGGACTGATAAAGATGAAGGTGGCCTAAGGGGCGGTGAGGACACCGGCTTTCACCGTGATGAGAGGACAAGGCTCTGGAGAGCCTGCAGCTGAAGGTGACAGGCTGTCACTGGACATTTCTGCTGAGAAACCACAAAGGGGCAGTGAAGGTAGAAGTTGAGACTGTACAGCAATTGCATTTACAGTATAGAAAAACCCACCTCCTCTGGATAGCCAAAGTCATTCTAGGTGTGTGAGTGAGCCTTGAGCTGTTAATAACTCATGTATCACCATCACTGAAACACTAAAAATCTAAGGCATGTGAACACCACAATCTGAAAGTCACTGCTTTTCTCTTAAGATTAAATTAGTGTGAATACTCTATTCAACGCTTTAAAAATTCCAATGCTTAAAAAATTCTACTTAAAAATAATTATTTAGAAATTCCTCTGATATTTATTGCTCAGTAGTATGGTCTTCATTACAGGGGAAAATGGCTAAATGGATAAACACGAAGCTATCGATCAACAAACTAAAATGATTTCTTTTTTCTACAAATCTTGAAAAATAAACTTTTTGATAAAGGATATCAGAATGTATCTTTGCTAGATTCACTGCTTCTAAAGAGATGCACAGTGCATTATGTGTTTTATGAGCCACCAAGTGGAAGATGTATTGGAGAAGACATTTTCATAAGAGTGATTTTTGAAATGAAAACAAGATTTGATGAGAAAACTATGCAGCAGGAGCCCTGGTAGAGAGGCTGCTTCGACTAGAATTTTTAAAAATTTCTGAGTGAAGACAACAGAAATTCATGCTTTCAAAAGTGATCTATTGCTGCAAGGATGAATTACGTTCATAAGGCAAAAATCTGTGTCTCAGTTATTGATTGCACCACAACAAATTGCTATGCTTAGTGGCTTACAATGCCACACATTTATCATCTCAGAGTTGCCGGGGATCACGAATCCGGGTGCAGCTTACCTGTATCTTATGCATCAAAGCATCTCTAAAGGAAGCAATCGGAGAGGAGTTACAGCTGGGGTCTCATCTGAGGTCTCACTGGGCAAGATCTGCTTCCAAATTCATAGGGCTGGTGGCAGAACTCAGGTTTTCACTGGCTTTCAGGTTGAGGGCTCAGCCTCTTGCTGACTGCTGAGCTAGAGGTGACCTTCCATTCCTGGCAACATGGGTTTCTCAGCCAGCAAGATCCGTCAGCACCTGTAAAACAGAAAGTCAGCCAGCAGTTACACTGTTGCATAATACAATCACAGGCGTGACATTTCATCACTTCTGCTACATTCCATTGGGTAGAAGTAAGTCACACACCCCACCCACAACCAAGCAGATGACATTAATTAAATAGACCTGTGAATTCCAAGAGGTAGGCAGTCCCAGGGCACCTGAGAGTCTGTCTGCAATAACCTCTAGGATGTGGCAGGAACTGGATAATATTTTGTAATAATTCTTAAATGAGCAGGAAAATTTGGGGATAGATAAGAATGGAGGTTGGTAAGAGTTTCAATGGTTAGTTTATGAAAAATTACTTAAAAGAAGTGTCAAAAGGAAAAATAAAATCGTGTTCCAGAAAACTGAATGACAATCATGTATTTCCCCAGAGATATTTTTGAAAAGTGAATGTTCTCTTTCAAAACCAAAGTAATGTCTTAATAAGAATTTTAAAATGACTAGTGTCAGTTTAGTCTTCCAAAAGGGAACACTGTAGATCTCTTGGGTGGTTTGAGAAGCCATCTCAAGTTCTATAGTTCTGGAGGACAGAAAGACCAAGGCCCTAGCAGCCATGGCAATGGGCAGAACCACTTCCTGGACTTCAGACAGGAGTCTCCTTTCTCATCGTGAGAAAAACTCTCTCGTGTCTCTTCCTAGAAGGTCCCTAATGCCAGCCACCTCACAAAAGTCCCTTCTCCTAATGAAGTAGGATGCAGCATATGAAGTTGAGGAGGATGCAAACATTCAAACCATAATTTAACCACACATGGATAAAATATTTGTAAATGTTTCCATTTGTTGCTTAATATAATATAAATTGTCACCTATAAAAACTCTAAAGTCTATAGGAAAAATAAATGAATATATTTGTCAAGGACCACAAATTATAAATTGAGTCCAGAGGATGTCCAAGGCCATCTTTGTCCTACCCTTTGAGCCAGACTGGACCGAGGAAACTTCCCGTTTTCTACTGGTCACAGATGAAGCCATGGGGCTAGTGACACTTTGGCCCTCACAGGACAAGATAGGACCTGCTGAGGATGCCAAGGAAACTTAAAGCAATGTCTTAGCAGTAGTCAAAAAAGTTTCACTTGGGGAACTACAGTTCCCATGCTGCCCCTGGTCTCATCCTTGCGAGAATGCTTTGTGCTTGACAGTCCACAGAATCGCCACTGCTGTTCCCAGAGTCACTCACCACCCCTCCACACACCAACTGATAAAACAGTGGGCAGCTGGAGTGTCTTTATCTTTGCCCATCCTGAGGCGCTGATCTACCAGTCCCCCTTTTCATGCCTTACTAAATTGTCTCTTGTCTCTTATTTCACCCTTTCACCATACCTCTCTTAGCTAGAACCCCAACAGATATTTAGTAAGTTTTGAATCCATTTATTAAGTGTGTGTGTAATTTAGCTTTCAGATATGATTTTTGAGAGTTGTTCTCTCTCTCCTCTCTCTCTCTAAGCAAGTCCATAGCAAAAAAGATACACACATCTGTTCCCTAATAAGTCACTGTTGGCTGTTAAATTTGCCCCATGGGTCCACAGTTGGCTGTTAGTACATTAAAGCCAAGGACAGAGCCAGATTTGGGGAGGCTGTCCAAAAATCTTCACCGAGGGGACCTAGGTCCCCCCATTCATGATGCTGTCCTGGTTACCATATAAGGGTGCCCATTTAGTCCCTGGAAGCTCAAGGGTCTTGCAACAGGAGGTAAATTTGCTCTTGAACTTAATTTCAATTCCTCTTAGCCTTAAAGCATTTTTCATGTTAAATTAGTTCTAGTTCGTGCTGCGATATGATTTGTCCTCTTCATAATGGAACAGTGAATTGGCTAAGGACCTATGTGAGGAGATTAATTGAGGGGGCAGAACGACCAGCACAGCTCTTTCAGCGCATTTCCGCTTTCATGGAGGATGAACATAACTGATTAATTAGACGTCAAGCAGCATCCTGGTATCCACAACTGGATGAGCAAGTGCATCAGTCCTGGGTCACCCTGCCTTCCTGTCCATTCCCCAGGAGCCTCAGGGTTACAGTGACGTTCAGCATCATGCAAGCAGAGCTCATTAACTTGTCTACTGCTTCTTCTTTTTTTTTTTTTTTTCTCGGTACTCAACATTTGTGCTTTGTAAAGGAAAGATGTCTCCTGATCAAATGTTCAGTAACTACGAGGTTAGAAAATACGTGAGTAGATTTCCTAGTTGTAAGGCTTCAAAGAGCATTTGGCAGGTAAATGCATCTCGTGGATCTCGGGGGGTCAGCAGGAGACAGCCTAGCCAGAGCTGTTTGGCAGTGTGTTTTCACAGAACTTGAAAGACCTTTTCTTAATAGACCAGTACCTGATATTCCAGTACAAGAGGCTTGTTTCGGAAATTATTGGAGAATCAGTCAATGAGGGATTGAGGAAGCCAGAAGGCGAAGGAAAGGGAGAATAAGGGGTGAGTCATTAAGCAATTCACCCTCGGGTTCTAGCTGGGGAACGAAGAGCCCTATGGAGCAGGGACCTCTGCCCACAAGAGGGGTGCATTTGTTCTTGACCCCTGTGTCCTTCTCCTCCAAAGCTAGGGCAGGGCCAGTGAGAAAGACAGCTTGAAACCCAGCCAACTCCTCACTCCTACCAGGGATCTCGGAAGAGCAGTACTCTGGTGGCTGCCTTTTGTGTTATGTGTAGAGATAACTGTCCCAACCTCTTCGAACTGACATGTTTTTCCTTTTAACGTGTCTGTCCTTCCAACAGAACTACTGTGACCATTCTGAGCACCTGGGATTCACCGCTGAGATTTACTTATGGCTTATTTCATCAATTCTTCTTTGGGGCAGGGGCGAGCGAAGATGATCTCAACAGCTGGAACCTCAAGCGCCCTTTGACCTCTTGCCTTTCCCTGGAGTAACTCGGTATCTGCCTGTGGCACAGAAGAAACAAGCCACCTGAAGCCATCTGAGGACATTTACATGCCACATAGAGGATTACGTGCTATAAAAAAGATTAGAACAGAATTATTGCCCTTAACAAATAAAGATAAAACAACAGTGACAGACCTAATTTGTTCCGTCTGCCTGTTATTATCTTTCAAATCACTCACACCTCCTCGCCTAAGCAATTTGTGTTGCTAATGGCAAAAGCTTTTTCCTGCCAGTGGGCACAGAATATTGTGGTTTGGGGAAGGAAGTCCTTACTTAGGGTAGTAAAATGCTCCTGTTTCTGAAGGAATATACACTTCTTTCAGGCATTTGCACAGAAGTACTTTGTAGGGCTGTGGATGTGTTTAAATCAGCGGGAAAAGCAGGATATAATTTATAGTAAAAAGATTTACATTAACATAAGGTTTCTTATTTCATAAAATATAGTTCATACACATGTCCCTTTTATTCAAAATGATATCATTCCATTCTTGAGCATCCAAAAATGCAAATCCTTAATCTGAGATTTCAGTGTCTAGGGCTTTTTTGGATTTCTTCCATATGGTATCTAAAATTTGAGTACTATGTGAAAAAGGTAGAAAGGTAAACAGCTTGCCCATCACCTAACATTTCATATGAATTGAAAGACTTGGACGAGGCACCCATGTAATTGGTAGAAAGGCTGTTTTATTTTGAAGTGAAGTCATTTGCGAGGATTGCAGGTAATCAGAGTCCAGACATCACAGGAGCAGAAGTATTTTCCAGTACATACTTGTCTGACTCGGTTCATTAGCAGTGTCTCCAGTGACCAGGGGCACGACCCTGCAAGTAACTGTGGGTGTTGACACCAAGCTCTGAGAGAAATTAAACCCTACCTTAAATGCAAGGAGGAATCCTAGTAAATGCAAGGAGGGACATGAAGTCCATGACGTCTGTTGCAAGTTCCGGAAGGGTTTTGACCGTGTTATGTTTGAGATTTTAACCATGGAGTTAAGAAGCTCTGTGTTCCAGGCTGCCTGTCACCACTCCTTCTGTGAGTCCCAGAAAGAAGCAAGGACAATGGCAGACAAACATAGAAAAGCATACTAACAGCTGCTCCAGCTTTTGCTAATGTACAGTATAGATCATGTTGGAGATTTAAGGAGTGACAGTCCGTGTATGCAAGCCTGTGCATTGATCAGACACCATGGACCCCAGAGGCAACAGTACCTCCAGGGCCCTTGCCCACTTTTGTCTTTTGTTTGTTGCTCTTAGAAGCCAGCCTGTCCTCCATGGGAGCCCGTTACAGCTGTACATCCCATCTGCTTTGCAACCACAAAAGAGGCCCAGTGGATGTCCCGAGAGTAGCTCTGATCTGGTCTGACTTGGGCCATGTGTCATGTCCAGGCAGTCGCCGGTGGGGAGGGGTACGTCGGCTGATCAGGCTTCACCCTTCTGTCCATGCCCAGCAGGTCAAGTCACACTTTAAGATTACATGGGCCAGGAGTACAGAAAGAATGAAGCAAAGAACAGTAATGTGGTTCCTGCAAGAGAATGGCTAGAGTGAGGCAAGAAATAAGGGAGACAACCATCATACTCCAAATTCAAATCTCAGGAATAGCAAACTTGGGGGTAGGGAAGGTAGGAGAAAGAGAGAGAGACAGAGAGAGAGTGCTCAATAAATACCTAGTAGGGGAATGCTGCTGCTTATCAGCTCTCATGTGTAGCCTGTCCCATGGCTTTGGTCACTCACAGGTCACTGCGTCCATGGCGTCTCCTTTTCCTGACCTTGAGCGTCCTGTGGAAGGGATGTGCTTTTACCATCACTAAGTACTTGACATGGACGGCTCTTGGTACATGCTCTAAAGGAGCTTCAAAATGAATTTGCAAGAAGTAAACTGTACCCGATACACGTTTCAGGATGCTTGCTTTGGAATTTAAAAAGTGACCCCTGAGAAAGTTAGAAAACCCAGCTGCCCCTCAAAGTAGAAAGAGCATGACAGTGTTCATTATCCTAGGATTGTGTTACTAACTCAACTATTGAAATCTGAGTCAGTCCTGAAAAAATAATATTATGTAGCAAAGATCACATGGCTTAGAGAGGGATAGCATCTTGGACAACAGAAAATCTCTAATACCGGTTTCACCATTTGGAGAAATTACTTCTATCATCTTTTGCTTTCTTGTCTGTAAGAATTTGTAGATTGCATGTAAAGTGCCTGGAAGACAATAGCTACTATCATTTTTGGCCTTATTGGGCAACCATAGACATGTACTATGACCTGCCCACCCTCCCATGCTGCTTCAGGATAAAAGAGGGCAGCCAGGAGACCTTGGCCACTCATAGCACTCAATGATGTGATTTGACCCCTGGAAGGTAGCTGTCGTGGTAGAAGACTGAGCATCGGGCCAGAAAGAGCAGCTTTCCTTGCTCCTCCTTCTCTGTCTGTCACCCACTCCAACATTTTCTGTTCTTTGTAGAATCAAAAGACTAGACAAGCAGCCTGACTCTCCCTTTCTCAACTTGGAGGACAGAGCACACAGAAAATTCTAATGCTGGCCAAAGAGGGATTAGCCATTGGGTGTCTTTCAATTCAAAGAGTGCCCTAATTCATCAGTTTCTACATGCTGTCCATGTGTTTCTTCTGTTCTCTTTTGCTTTCTAGTTCTGCTACCGAAACACCCTCTGCCAATCTGTCTCAGAAAATTCCATCATAATTCCAGAAGAACTTTCTCTCCCCTGGGCCAGTTTTTGAAGTCTCTATAGGAACGAAGCAAGTAATAAGAAAGAGGAATTTGACAACTATGAGTCAACTCCATGAGAAAAAATATCAGTAAAAACAGTTGGTGAGTTAAATGGGCTGGACGTGTCATCTCACGAAAGCAATGTTATTATTCATGTATGCGTGACTCATATGTCAGTGCTGGTCTCCCCCAGGTCTCTGACCCTCTGTGATTACTTCCTGGCTGTGTTTTGCTCCACTCAGCTGGTCTATTCATTCAGTCTCATCATCACAGCTTTTTTATTTCTATTACCTTTGCACGGTTCCATTCCCCTACTTTCTCATGCCTGTTGTTTTTAATTTTTTCCAATTATTTCTGTGCTCTTTCTGTATGAGTCAAATTCCTAGTATAATTAACAGGAAACTAAGCTTTGCTTATCAAGTCCTTGATTACTGAACATCCGGAGATGCCCAGAACTTCAGTAGATAAGTATTCATTATGCTCTCATGGGTGGAAAAACTGCCTCAGGTGCTGGGGAAGGGAACACAGGGAAATTAGAAGCAGGGTGTTAATGGTTCCTGTTGCCCTGAGAACGTAAAATTACAGGACTGTAGCCAAAGCCTTTACCGGGTGGGTTTTCAAATAGATGAGAAACTATCTGGAAGGGACGGACCCTCTATTTTCATTCTTACTGGCCTTGGCTGGATGCACAGATGGGGAGTGTGGCTTTAATTCCGGTATTGTGTGCATAAGACAGAGAAGGCTGAGTTTTGGAGGCTGGGCTGTGCCGCAAGAGGTTATTTCATTCCCTTAGCAGCCAGGTTTGCTCCAGAGCCCCAGAGATAGCCCAGGCCATGGCCTATTTGTTGGATGGTTGGTTGGTTGGTTTTTCCACACTGCCAGACTCACTGTTTAACTTGTACATCAACTAGATGGCTCACCTCAGCAGAGGTGAGGCTGTTGCGGAGTTGTGAGGTGTTCGGGGCTCCTTCTAGGTTTTTCTCATCTTAAACAAAGAAATAGAAAATAAGTGCAAAAGATAGCAAGTTTTTCCATGTATTAAAAGTAGGAATAGCAACATGCTCTGTAGCACAAGAATGGGCCAATTAGAAGTAGGAAACAAAGTGGACCCTGAGGGTGAGAGTGACCACTGTGAATGGAAGCACAGTGGCCAAGAGCTTCATGGCAGCCATCTTTGCTGCCCCCTCTCCTCAGGCCAATGTCAGATGTTGGCCATCTTGAGTTCACCAGAGAAGTGAAGACAGAACTGTTTGATTCTAGGTACAGGGCTTGGGCACATGTCTCCAGGATCTCTGTGATTGACAGGTTATACTCACTTGTCCAGCCAGCTGCCTTGACCTGATCTCCTACCTCAAGGCCACTACTGATGTTCAGCAGGTGCAATGTACTGTGGTCACCACCACCATTGTCTTATAAAGATGTAGGCAGCCCACTGGCCCCTGATCCATGACTGACTGCACGGAACAATCCCAGATAGGGTATATGTCAATGTATCCACTGGCCCTCGGTAGAGCATAACTTTTCAGAGATTAGAATTGAGAAGCCTCACATCTTTTTATTACCATTATCTTCTATCCTGTATTTACAGAGTAAATAACAGGTCTGGTTGAAAAATACAGCGAATGTTTAATATTTTTTAAAAAATTCAGTAAAAGGCATATTTCCATTAACCCCTCTCAGAATACTCCCTCTTGCTTTGAAAATACATATTCCATCATTCTTGCCATTTTATGAAGATGTTCTGGAAATCCTCCTGCATGAATATGTTCAGTTGCAACTACTAAGGCTGCCTCTGTCTCCTGAATTGATTAAAAATGTTTACCTTTCCTGGTCATTTTGTCTTTAGAGAAGAATAAGAAGTTATATGGTGCCAGATCCAGTGAATAAAGTGGAAAAGGTTACAGCTCATGTTTTTATGAGCCTGCCCTTCGGTTGGATGGTGCTATATATTATATTTTTTATAACACGTGATAAAGACACTCTCAAATAAGGATATCCAAAGCTGCTTCAGAAAATGGCAAGAATGCTAAAATAAGGGTGTCCACACAGAGGGGGAATACATTATTCTGAGGGCAAGTAATGGCAATCTGTCTTTTACTTCATCATTTTTTTGAGACAGGGTCTCATTGGGTAGTTCAGACTGGCCTTGAACTTGCTTATATAGTCCAGGATGGCCTTGAACTCATGGTGATCCTCCTGTCTCAGCCTCTGGAGAGCTAGGATTACAGGAATGCACCACTATGCCTGGCAGCTACATCACTTTTTAAAATTTAAACACACTCTATTTTTTATCATTCCTTATATATATTCACCTCCACTTCTCTGCTTACCCCTTCCATCAAGAAGTGAGTTCCAGGATGCACAGGAAGAACTAGACTTTAGATGACACGGTTTGTAGTTAAATGGCAACTACACTGGCATAGGGCCTGCAAACATTCCTGTATAATCCACTGCCCACAACAGGAACTGCTTGAGCAAGAGGCCATCTCTGAGCTAGCGACGGCTGGTGATGAGCTCCAGACAAAAAACTGCAGAAAAGCAGCATGCAAGATGTGTTTCTTCCATGGGACCAATATGGGGTAGACTGTGGCCCCCCAGAAACTTCCCTGCAGAAGTTTCCATGGCTCCTGAACAGTGCTCTGGGTAAGATGCAACCCACTTCCCAAGAAGCAACAGTTTAGATCTAGGACCAGAGTCTGACCTGAAGCCAAAGGATGCTTCCTGCAGGAGAGAGACTGATCACTTCTCAGAGGGCTACCTAACTGAACCCAACAGTCACCCAAGAGTGACTATTCCAGGAACATCAGTCACTTCTGGTTGATGTCCTCTGGGCAAATGCTCAGACAATTCAAAGCTTCAGGACTCAACAGCTGCCTGTCTGCAGGCTTGTTTGATAAGGGAAGGCGCTCCTTTCTAAACAAAGCTAAACTCTCAGGCAAAGTCCCCTCACACCTGTAAGCCCTCCAGTCAGAAAGGAAGCAGGAAGTGGTAGGTCCTGGAGTGGACTTGTTGAAGGGTCCTCTGCCCCACCCTCCCCACTGAGAAGGTGGCAGGAGGTAGTGGTTTACACTTATGTTACAGAAAACAGGGCAAGCGAGGCAAGCGAGGGAAGAGATGGCACCAAGAAGATTTAGGAGGCAGTTTATTACACCAGTGGGCCTGACTGCGATCTTCCAAAGAGTCAGCACCCCACCCAGAAGGGTTTTGGATCTTTTATAGAGACAGCAAATGAGAGGTTCTAAAGCAGATTTGGCCCATTATGATTGGAGGATTGGGTGACATCACAGGTTGCCAAGGGAGTTTAAATGTTTCAAGTCACACTGCAAGGCCATCGGTTAGACAAGCATGCGTTACACAAAGGAAGGAATGTTCTGTTGTCAGATTTGTGCAGACACGGACATGTCCACCTGATATTAGCAGACGGTCTTGGCAGGCTGCCTTGACTGTCTTCAAATCTTAATTTCCCTTTCACTTAGGGTGGGTGTTCCCCCCCAACTTACTGAAAAATAATTGCTAAATACTAAGATTTTTTTTAATAAGCTAGAGTATATTTTTTTAATCAACCAAATTTTCTTAAATGAGGAATGAGTGCATACATTCCAGGAAAAAAAGAAAAGGAGAAAGCAAATTGCCTCAAGTTAGCCTACATTCCGCGGCCTCTTGGTTCAAATGTATTGACCTTGAGACTTGATGGACGCAAGAGCCTTCAGGTGAGAAGAACAAAGGACCTTCTCCCAGGGGCCTGTGATCTCCCAAGCTTGCTCCCCAGGTTCTTTCCGGGCAGTTGTTAAGGAAGACACGGGTACAGAACTTGAGCCCTCTGTCACGGAAAATGATGCCAGGGACAGAAGAATGGATTTGGAATTGTGAAATCTCATAACAGAGTTGAAAAAATGACGAAATCTTTACTACAGCTATAGCGAAGACCAGAGTAAATATTAAGCCTAAGCTCAAAGAAAGCCATTGTGAGCTCCAGAGAGTGACTCTAAGGCGCTGGGACCCGAAGGGCTCCCCCTGGGGAGGCAGTGAATGAGATCCACTTGGGTATTACCGGAAAGCTCCTGTATAAGGTCTTAAATGAGGAACCTGACGAGAGTGGAACAGGAAGAAATGTTAGTAAGATATTTGCAGTGACTCACGCAGATGGCTTAGGTTTCTGGTTAGCCGTGGGGAACGATGGGGACAGGGGAGCCAGGAGCAGTCCACTTCCTCGGGCGGGCATGGGACAGATAACCACACGCTTCAAACTGAAATGGGGTGCAGGCTGCAGGGTGCACTGGGAGGGGCTGACGTGGAATCGGAGAGATGATATCGATACGGGATGGGCTGAGGGTTGGACCAGAGAACAATTTATTCCCCAGCTCCTCTCCCCATCCCATGCTCCTGGGAGGTAAAAGCAACCTGAACAGAACGATCTGGTCACCAGCGATTTCAGTAACTTCCTGCTTCTCCGCTGCTTCTTTCCAAGGGGAGGGCTGGCAGAAACGTGGCATTTGTAGTGACCTGTTCTATTAGGGGCCATAGAGCCAGGCCTCTCCCTTCTCCTCCTCCTCAGCCCAGCCTGCTTTCAGTTTGTCTGTCACCCCTGCTCACGTTGTGTGCTGTGGCCTGTCTTTTGCTTCCAGTATTCTTACACCTAGCTGCCTTGAAACACACCTCAACTCACGCGCTGGGTGCTAGTGGAAGCAGGAAGTGTGATATTAGGTTGACCAGGCCATAATCTAGGTGTTGGCAGGGCTGCATTTCCTCCAGAACTGGAGGGAGAACCCTCTC
The DNA here is from genome assembly GCA_004027455.1 of Hydrochoerus hydrochaeris. NCBI lineage: Eukaryota > Metazoa > Chordata > Mammalia > Rodentia > Hydrochaeridae > Hydrochoerus > Hydrochoerus hydrochaeris. Next base: position 31,711 of record PVLA01005828.1, read on the forward strand.
CTTGGTTCTTCTCACCTCTTGTGGCTTCCCAGTTCCTCAAAGTATGGCCATGTGTCTCGAATCTTTAAGGCTACCGCCTCCAAATCTCTACATACCCTGTCTTGGAATCACCATCTCTTCTGCATGCTGCTGTATTTCCCTTTGCTTCTGAGACAGGAAAGGAGGATCCAACACTCCAACACTCCACAAAGGTTTTTTTTTTACTGTTTTTCTGCCACAGCTTCTCTAAACACCATGCGGCCAGCTGTGGTAACAACAGGGACCCTACAGCAACTCCAAGAAACATTGTTTTGGTGGCAGCAAGCTTAGATCATAGGCGCATCTCAGACGTCTCAGCCATGCATCTCCTCCGGACGACTCTGCCCTTCTGTGTCCCCCTGTAATGAAGTCTGTAAGGAGCCTCTCCCCTGCCCGTGACCACAAAGAAAGCCTGACATTTTGTGTTCATGAGCTCAGTGTTTTCTACATAAGCAACCTTCTTGTGCTCTTAGTAGGCCAGCGTCTGGACTGTTCTCCCGACACTCAGCATAGGTGCTGTTAAAGCCTCTTCTAGATGGTGTGCTTATTTCTACTTCAGAGTATTCTGAGCCAGTATCATACACTAAGAGCTGGTATCATCAAAGGCTGGTGGTACCAAAAACAGCCAAAGTCCAGGACTGGCAACACCAAAGACACCAAGCAATAGAGAATGACAGAAGGCAGCTGAGAATTGCTGGGAGTCACCATCTCCAGTGGCCATCAGAGTTCCCGAGACCCAACTATAGCTGCTGGCTCTCAGCTATACTAACTTTACTAATTGCCGCTCACTACACTGACCATAAGAACTGAGCACTATCAGAGTTGTTAACGATAAGAGAGTTATACTTGGCCTATCTATATTTGCAGTTTCTATGTGAACTGAGCAGATCCTTCATCCGGTTGGTAACATCTTGGCAACAGGAGACATCAGTGTGATATCCTGCAGAGCTTTGGAACTAACTAGTAGGTGTCTGATGTCCATCTTACACTGCTATGATCCACACTGATCAGGGACAGTTTCTCCTCTAAAAAACAGTCTTTAGTATCCACCTGGATAGCCCAGAAAAATGTTTCCATCTCAAGATCCTCAATTTAAAGGTTTTTGCCGTACAAGGCTCCAAAGATTAGGGGGTCATTACCTTTGAGGATCCAGTTTTAGCCAGGCCCCACTCCAAGCATAGGTCAAACCTGTGTCCCCACCAAGGTTTCAAGAAATCTTGCATTTGAATAAGCTGCAGGCATTTGATGATTAAAAAAAAAATATCTTGACTTGTATTTTGGAAAGTAATATTTGTGTGCCAACTATGTCAACCAGGATCTCCAGCAAAAGAAGAGCCTTCAGCCTAGAACTCTTTACAGCAGATTTGAGATGACTGTGGAATTCAAGCTGCAGGCATTTGATGATTAAAAAAAAAATATCTTGACTTGTATTTTGGAAAGTAATATTTGTGTGCCAACTATGTCAACCAGGATCTCCAGCAAAAGAAGAGCCTTCAGCCTAGAACTCTTTACAGCAGATTTGAGATGACTGTGGAATTCCCGGCAGAAAGATCTAGAATTCATTAGTGATATTTAAAGGCCAGAGAGTGTTTTCTTTGGGGATGTGTCTCAGGAGACCAGAGGATTCTGAGACCCAGAATCCAATCTGTGCCAGGGATAGTCACAATGACAAGTCTATTCCTTCTTCCCACCACCCTGAACCCCTGTGTAGCTGCCCTGAGGAGCTCATTCCGGGAGCTTTGAGGAAGGACCCACATCTCCTTCACTGAAATGGTAAAGGGTTGCAAGTAGAATTGTTCCTACGTACTTTCAGGTGGTTGATGATTTCATCAGCTCCATCTGCTCACCAGGTAACTTAGAGACCCCTTCCGGCACCGTTTCCAAACTACAAATGTGTCCCTACTTTCACTCAACTGACCTAGAAATCTTCTTGGAATAGAGCTCTTTTGTATTTTGAGGACTACTTTTCTCCCAGAATCAAACCCGCCCTAGTTAGAATATAAAACAATTCTGACTACACCTACTATCAAGCCGTTATCATGGATCCGAGTTAGTTTTAAATTAGGAGGACTCCTTTAAGCTCTGTGAAAGCCAGGTGACAGACTAAGGCTGCTAGTTGTAATAACAGGGAAATTCTCACATAGATTCTTCTCACTTGCTTGTGAAGTGTTCACTTGTCTTGTTGGCTTTCTAACTTCCATGGCATTTGTACATCACAGCATCTCAATTTGGAATCAGGAGAACAAACATTTGCAAAATCTCGTATCTTCAGACTTTCTCATGAAAGAACTGCAAGTATACTAGTCCATGGCAGTTTTTGTTGTTTTTCTTTTGCTTGTTTGTTTGGAATTTTGATCTTTTGCCTTATTTTTTTATATTTTTATTTTAAAAATGCATAAAATAAAAATTCCCATCTTAACCATTTCCAAGTGTGCACCTACCTCAACAGAAAATATCCACTTCCTTGTAAACTAGAACATCGTACAACATTCCAGAACATTTTCTCCTTGGAAAACTGAACTCTGTACCCATGAAACAACTAGTCCTCATTCCTGCCCTGGCAGCCACCTTCCCACTTTGTTCTTATGAGTCTGATTTCTCTAGGAATCTCAGATAGGTAGGTAGATAGATAGATAGATAGATAGATAGATAGATAGATAGATAGATACTCATGCAGTATTTATCTGTTTCGGTCTGGCAATTTCACTTACTGTAATAGTCTCAAGGTCCACCCATGCTGCGACATGTGTCAGAATGTCCTTCCTTTTCAGGGTTGAGTTGGACTCCACGGCGTACATAGAAAACATTGGATTATCCATGGGTGTCTACTGGGTTGCTTCCACTTCCTGTGAGTAGTTGTCATGGAAATGGACATGAAGTTATCTTTGAGGGCTCGACTTCCATTCTTTGGATACATACCCAGAAGTGGAGTTGCTGATCATTTTTGTAGGTCTGGCTTTCATTTTTAAAGGAACTGCCACCCTGTTTTATATAGCAGATGCCTTGTCTCACGTTCTGCCTGGTAGTACACTAGGCTTCCCTGTCCACAGCTGTCCTCTTCTGCTTTCTTTTCTTTACAGTACCATTCTAATTTTTGTGAGGAAATAGCTCATGCTGGTTTTATTTGCGTTTTCAGGAAGGCTAGTGATGTCAGGCATTTTTGCAAATGTTAGTTGACCATTTCTTTATATTCTTTAATAGATAACTATTAAAATCCTTTGTCCATGTTTAATTGGGTTTCTTTCTTGTTATTGAGCTGTAAGAATTATTTATATGTTAAGCATTGTCATATATATACTTTTTACTCTAGGGATTGTGTCCTTGGATCCGCAGATTTTAATTTTTATGGAATATAAATATAATTTATATAAATGATATCATATGAATATAAATTATATTATATAAATATAAATTATAATTTTTATGGAATATAATTTAGCTATTGTTATTACTATTGCTATTGACTTTGGGTGCTGGACCAGCATTTTTACACTGTATTTTGCACACAATTCAGTGTAGATCTTACCAAAGGTATATTCTGATGGATCAGGTCTCAACCAGAAGAGACCTGATTGACCAGGGCCTAAGATTCAGCATCTTCAACAGGATCCTGGATGCTCCTGGGCCCCATGGGTCACCCTTTACTTTGCAGGTGACAGGGAACACAGAATGACAGCTTAGCCCTTGCACAGCATTAAATGCTAAGCACTTAACCCAAAATTTAATTGAATTCTCACAACTCTCTAAAGTAGATATTTTATTTATCCAGGATTCTTCTTAGGTTCCATTGATGGAAACCCAACCAAAAGTAATGCCAATTAAAAAAAAAAGGAAGTGTAAAGAATAACACAGCAAGAAAGCCAGGGTAAAACAGGCCTCCTATAATTGATGATAAGAACAGAACTCTCCCAATCCCCCGGAGCTGCACCTGAGTCTCAGGCTGCCCATCCAGAAGACAAAGGAAAGCAGCTGTCTTCCCTCAGCGTTCTTGACTCAGGCTCTTCCTTACTGAACACTGATGCTGGCCAGAGGCTTGCATTTGCACACATCGTCTGCATTTTTGTGTCACTTCCTAAAGTGATGTCATACATCCCATCAGATTTTTGTTACCCCTTTAACTCCTTTACCAGATGAACAAACAAGAGAGATGCCGCTCGGTTCTGTGCTTCCGAAAAGGCTGCTTCTAATGGTGACATATCATTTAAGAGAGATCACTCGTCTGCACAGATGCCTGCCCACTTTAAGACTTAATCAAGCTTTCAAGAAAAAAATAAGTGGAGGAGCTAAAAATGAAGATTAAAAAATCACTCCAGTGAAATATGAGGATAAAGAAACCTGGGGGAGGTGGAGAGAGAGGCTATTTTTCATTGGACATGGCAGGTAAATGCTAAAGTGCTATACAAACTAGGGCTTTTAATTACAACTCAATAGTTCATCCTAATCATACTCTGAGATTCCTCACCTCATTTCCATCTTCAGAAGACCTTTTTTCTCAACAAATAGTTCAATCCACCTACTATGGAAGGTTCTTCCTACATTGATTCATCTATATAACTACACACAGTATTTACATAAACTCCTGTATTGCTCATCTTTCAGAAAAGTGAACTGAGTTGCTTTGGCATCACTGAAACTGTTTTAGAAAAAACAGTGAAGCCAAGAAGCCTTGGATAGTGTTAAATGCCTGTGTTGCCAGTAATCTATCTCTGCAATGTGGTTTAAACCTGTCCATCTCATAACAGACAGTCCATCTCAGTGTCTAAGCCTCGGATGACTCCGGAAGGACCCCAACTTACCTTTCAGTCCCTAAATTTATTTTCAGAATTCTAGGTTTAAAAACAAGAAAGAGAGTGAATGTTGGTCCTGCAGAGGTCACCTAATTAGATGAGTTACATTTTGGGAAGGGAGGGTTTGAACCAGGGTTATGTATCAGAGGCACCAATGCAACTTTTATTTGCCAGCCAAATACTTCGGTATTCTAGATCTGCCCCCTATACACTAACAGAGAATGTTCAGGGTTCATCCTGATACATCAGTCTAGAATAATCTGTTGATGATTCTGGAAAACACTTGACTGAAAATCATTTATTTTAATACTTTAAGAAATATATTTCCCATGTAGATCATTTCTACTCTCTTGATCACCTTAGAGTGCAGAGAGCATCTCGGAGAAGACCCAAGGAACAGCAGAGCCTTTTCAATGGCCCTCGGAGAAGCTTTAGAGAGTAAGGCTAGAGGAACAAGGTCTCTCACTGCAGACTATGAATTTTATACTGTCAGTCATTTCAGATCCCTTTTAGAAGCAACCAAAGGATGAATTATGAACAGGTAATAAGCAAACAGACAATGCAGGAAGAAATTAAAATGCACCCTGAGGGATAATAGATCTACAGCCCCAGACTGAAATGCCAGACCAAAAAGCAGACCCCAAAAGATTTAGCCCGATAACTGAGCACAGAAATAAAACTCTGGAGTCTTCAGCCCCCGGGGGGTAACAGGATGGTGACGTGGAGACCCGGGGCATTTAGAAGGAATTTCTTCAGCCTGGAAAGTCAAGGATGTCGGGGACCCACATATAATCCTCTGAGACATCTCACATCCTACACCCTGGCTGGCTGCTTCCAGAGCATTCCAAGGTGAAGAAGCCCAACAGGGAAAGGCTTCCTGGGGTCCCATGGGTGCACTGGGCAGCATGCTCTTCCTGAGCCTGTCGGTGATGAGGTGTGACCTCAAAACAAACAACAATTAAGGCTGGGAATGTAGGTCAGTGGTAGAGCACCTCTGGGTTGGACCCAATACTGCAATCAAACAAGCAAATCAAATTAAATGCTGAGAATTAGAACCTCCAGAGGAGCTTTGTTTTGTAAATTTTGCTGCTAAAAAATGATTTCCCTTTCTGTATTTGCATGGAGAATTAGGTCCAGAGTACAACTCCTTCAAGTAAACACATTGCTTGTCACTTGACAAGATTGCCATCAGGATTCTAACAGACCTCCCCACCCACCCCAGCTTCAAATTCTGCGGAAATCCTAATAGCTGGAGACGTCATAGTAGAGGAAGAGTTTGGCAGTGGAATCGGAAAAGGCCGGCCCAAATTCTGGCCTTGTGATCGTGGGTATAATTTGATTCTTTGCCTGAGTTTTCTAATATAAGGATTCATTTGCTGTAAGACCTCCTTTCTGTGGGCACCAACTGAGATCATCCTACAGACTGCTTAGCATCCTGCCTGAGATATAGTTAACATTCATCATCACGTTGTTTACTGTTGCCACTGGTGGTGGTGTTTTGGGTGTCACAGATGTTCACATCCATATTTGCTCATAATGTTGAAGACTGCAGCATGACCAAGGGGAAAACTCTTTCATGAAAACATTGATTCACTTAGTCACCTAACATAATAATTAATTCTCCTAAAATATTTTATATCTGACCCATCTTCTCGCATTTCTCTAATCTACAAGATACTAATGTGTTCATTTTCGCTCTTGCCCTAGACTACAAATCATTGGATTACACGCATAGCCCACCACTTTCTTAGGAAGGTGATCAAAATGGGGCTCCAGCCACTTATAGGCAATAGGATCCAAAATGTTTTTGTCACCCGTGAACCTGTCAATGAAAGCAACAAGAAAGGACTCACTCTTCCTTCTGACCTCTCTTGAGTTTGGTTGGAATGATGATTTAATACATCCCTGGTCATAATCTGCAGAGAGTTTCAGAAGTCGTGGTAGGGCTGAGCAAGTTCGGGGTGACCTCGCATACAAATTGGAATGTGGTCAGGAACAGAGGGAAAGTGAAGAGGACATAGGACTGTTTATGGTCCTCTTAGAAAGGAACCGTTATGGTGTAGCTAGAAATGTCCCCTCAAAGTAGGTCTTTTGGAAGGTGATTGAATTATGGAGCACTACAGCCAACTTGCTTTTAGGCAGTAGGGCATGGCAGAAGGTGGTTCACTGGGCCCTGGTCTGAACGAGGGTGTTCTTTTCTCTGGATCCTCCCTTCTCGGTTTCTTAGAGGCCATGAGTTGAGCGCCTTGTCCTTTACTAAGCCCATCCACCATCTTGCTTTGGAACTGGCCAGCCATGGGCTGAAACTGTGAGCCAAAATAAAACTCTTGTCCTGTAAGTTGTTGGGTATCATCCCAACAATGGAAAAGTGACTGAGCCAGGAACCAACAACCTACCGCATGAATCCAGAAAAAGGACAAAGCCCAGGCAAAAGCAGACTACAAGAGCTGGACCCACTAAGGAAACAGCATCACACAAAGAGGGTCTGTCCCTGTGTTGCTCATACTACCAAGCAGGGCTAGCATTCCTTGCACAAAGATGATGGCTGTACTCCCCTTGCCACTCCCACGTCCTCTGGGCATACCCAGTTACGGTCAAGTTGCTTTGCGACTCTGCATCAGAACACTGGGCTAACTTCTGGCTTCTTGATTGCCTGGACGTGACCCTCAATATTTGCAATAACTGGTGCCCTGGATCCAACCAGCCCCAAGGTCCTCCCAGCCCCCACTGCTGTCGGTGTCCCAGGCCAGCAGTGAACTAGCGTCTCCCTCGCTTCTCATCCCTTTGTCAAGAGCTGCTAAGTGGTCCTATCACCCCACTGGAGTGAGTCGCCTGTCTGTCTCTTACCAAGGCTCAGATCCAGCTTTCCTTTCTATTTTAAAAACATAGAGAAATAATAATAATTTTAAGGCATTAAATTCTAAGGGCTCGATTTAATTGGGAACTTCAATAGGTGGATTAACTCAATAAAATGACTCTAATCATCCTGAGCAGGGCCTGCTGTACTGTTGCTTATTCTGCCTACACTTGTGCATATAAAAGCACACATTTGATGATAATAATAGGTGGGAATCTTTCGCAGTGAAAATGAGATGTAAATCAGGTAATTGTGCTATATTCAAGAGCAAGAGAGATGTTTAGTGGCTGCTGTATTAGTTAGAGTTCTCCAGAAAGATGGACGCAATGGGACAGGTGATGGGGAAGGTACTAGGGGGAAAGGATCCCATAGTCACTGAGGCTGAGAAGTCCCAACACTGGCCAGTTGCAGACTGGAGACCCAGAGAAATGGGTAGTATGGCTCAGTCCAATCTGGAAGTCTCAGAACCTGGGGCGTTTCTACTGCAGCCACCAGACTGCGTACAAAGTCCAGGGAGCTCTCAGGGTCCTTGGTGAAAGAACCCGGAGTTCTGAAGTCCAAGGGTAGCAGGTGACAGGTGTCCCGTGGTGGGTGGAAGGAGATGTGAGAGAGCGTAAGTCCCTTTCCTCTTGTTCTTTGCTTTCCAAACCAGCTCCAGCCCACTGCATGGCCACCCACATCAAGGCTGTGTCTCCTGTACCTAGACCGCTGACCAACATTGCACTGGTGACGCCATCAGAGACACAGCCCGAGGTGACGCTGTACCAGTTCTCCAGGGATCCCTCAACTGGTCAGGCTGACACAACATTTCATTAAACAGGGTTGGTTAATAAGTACTATGCAACAGCTAGGGAGGAAAAACACATCACACTTGATGTGGGAAATGGAGGAGGAAGAAATATTGCAGTTATCCCAAAGCACACATCTGTCCAAAGAAAGCCTGATCTGATCTGTTACTAGGAGCTTCTACAGTTTAAATGTTGAATGTCACCAAGTGCATATAAGTGATCTTATATGCACTGAGAGGTCTGGTCCTGAGCCCATGAAATGTTACTGAAACTTCTAAAGGTAGGGCCTGCTCGGAGATCTTAGGGTCATCAGGAAGGGTACTCAAGGAGAATGGAGCCCACATTCATTTCTCCTCTCATACCCTCTGTCTCGCTGCCTCCTCCATGGGCTAAATGTCTGTGCCACCTCTGTTACCTGAGAAGTGCACCATGGTTGCTCAGGACATTAACATCTGGGGAGTGGGAAGCCAGGTGAGGGATTTGCAGGAGCTGTGTGAGTTTGTTGGACAATCCAAGAGCGTTCCAAATTCTACAAGTTTATTAAAAAAAAAACAAACTAAACCTAATGAAATAACAACCTTTCTAATTTTCATTATCAATCATTTGGTCATATACACTCCCATTTCTTAAAGTCTAAATAAGCCATATTCTGAACAAAATTTAACTTTCAAAAAGGTTGTTCTTATAACTGTGCTTGTTATAAACACCCACCCACTAGTTTGCCTTTTCCTGCTTTCTTGGTTGGCTACTTTTTAGTCTTTATGTAACAACACAAATAATTCTGAACTGTATGATATGAAAATATAGCCAATAGAAGAGCTTAATATATACTATATTGAATATACATTTCACATAATATTTTTTATCTCAAAGTGATATCATATTTTATGATTAAATACCCATTTTAGCTTTGGTTTTTAAAAGGATTTCTGGGGATACATGTGAGGCCAAGGCTGGGGCTCCCCACAATCCACTTGCACTTCCTCCTTTGTGGAAGATTGTCATCTGTTTCCAGAAAGTACCTTCTCCGCAGAGACGGTGTTCTCAGCACTTTCCCTTTGAGAGATGCAGCTGATGGGGAACACAATTCCCCAGAATGGGACCCAGTCCCCCTTCCTTACCTGTACCTCAGTCCCTGCAGGTTTTCTCTGAGGCTTGTCCATCCCTCACTGAGCTGCTGAGAGGCCCCTACTTCAGAGAGACTAAGCACCCTTGAACCGGAAGTGATAGTGGCACTGAAAGTCAGAACAGACAGACCACTGAACTGTTTGGGTTCGGAGCTATTTTGGGGGTGTTTATGAATTGCTAGGAATGACTAGCAGAGCTGTACAAATGCTACCTCAATCTTCTTGGGAACCCCACAAAGTGGGTCTGGCTATTACGATACATCTCCACTTCACAAACAAGCAGAGAGGCACAGAGCATTGGAATGGTCATACCGAACAGATCTGCACGGAGACACAAGCTGCTAACTTGAAGATTATTTCCAGCACCTGAGGGTATGATGTAACATTTCCCAAGAAATTTAAAGGCAATTAGTTCCAAATGTATTGAATATACACAATGGTTTTAATGTGGCTCCCCACTGGTCTAGTAATAAATTAAAACATCTGGCCCCGTGGTAGAGGCTTCCCCACCACGCGTGAGGCCCTGGGTTTGATCCCTAGCACCACAAAAACAAGACAATAAAATATCTAGTCTTTAAAATCCCCTTGCCATTTTATAATACAGTTTCCTCCGCATAATTAACAGCTCCTTATTTCCTCCTGACTCCCTCTCGGTGGGGATGAAGGCACGGTGTTTGACCCTCGTTACTGCGGCTCATTTTCCAGACAATCTGTCATGTGCTTTGTTTATTATCCCATCACCAGAGAAAGCCAGTTGGTCTTTTTAGTATTTAATCCTGCACAAGAAGGCAATTGGTTTATGGCCTGGAACAAAACTGTTTCCCTCGTTCTTAGGGTGAGTCAAACGATGACAGGGTATTTTCCCTCCGTATTGGAAGAGGAACCAGCCTCCTCTCCCTTGGCACTGGCAAGTGAAATTGACTGGTGCCAAAGGGATCTATTTCCAGTGTCCCCAAGTGGCAGATTCCCCTGGCCCCCTCCTTCTCTCTCTGCTATTGCCCTCCTTCCCTGGCTCTCTGTTGTGTATTAGGGTCACTATGGAAATCCCTAGCTCATGTTCCTGCGAGACCTCTTCTCGAGCACTTAGGGAATCATGCAGTCATGTGACTTTCCCTGTGATGAAATCTGCACTCAGATTTTAACCTATTGAGGCGCAGAAGGCCTGGGCTCTGCACCCCCTTGCAGTCTCGGCTATTGGAGAGGATCAGAGTTTTGCCCATTTACAGATTCGCTTCCTCTGCTGGTACCTTGGCTTTCAGGGACCTCTAGTTTTGACAGTGGAACCGAAACACAGTCCAGCCCTCCCCACCCCACATCCAGCCAGCAGGGAAGACCCTGGCTCTAATGCATGCCAACTCCCCCATCCATCACATTACCCCAGATTAGTACAACAACCTCCTGGCTGATGCTTGCTCCCAGGCCACCAGCCTAACACAAGATTCCCATCATGCAGCCGGCCTGCTCCTTTTGGGGTTTTGGTGTTGCATTTTTAAACAGATGTATGGAGGTATAATTCACGTATCATGCATCTCACCAGTTTAAAGTGTCCAACCCCATGGGCTTTTATTTTCAGCACATTCACGATTGTGTAACCACCATCACAATCAATTTTAGAACACCCCCAAAGACACCCCAGTCTGTCTCTGGATTTGCCTGTTCTGCGGCTCATATACCGTAAACGGGATCATCCTGGTGTAGGACCTGGTGCCCCAGGTTTGCTTCACTTAGAATCGGGTCTTCAAGGTTCATTCACATTTTAGCATCTACACAGTTCCTTGGTTCTTTTTATTCCTCTTTGAGTTCCACTGTATGGACAGGACACATCTTATTTAGCCATTTATGAGTGGATGGAAACTTGTGCTGTTGCCGTGCTTGGGCTGAGATGAAACACAGCTATGAACTTCCCTGTGCAGCCTCTCACTTCTCTTGGCTCCTTACCTGGGAAGGGACACACTGGATCATGCGACAGTGTGGTGTGTAACCTCCTAAGAAACTCCTGGACTAGCGCTCACCTCGGCAGCGCATGTACTAAAATTGGAACGGTACAGAGAAGAGGAGCCTGGCCCCTGAGCAAGGATGACATGCAAATTCACAAAGTGTTCCGTATTTTAAAAAATAAAAATAAAAAAGAAACTTCTGCACTGTTTTCCCCGGTCAGCCGCACCATTTTACACGCCACCAATCTCTGAGAAGCTGGATTTCTCCACGCCCTAGCCAGTGCTGTTCAGATGGGGTTGTTTCCATCCTGTTGGGTAGAGGCTACATCTTGTTTCCCTCATAATTAATGACTGTAAACATCATTTCACATCCCATGTCGCCAGCGATTAGAGGAATGTGATTTGCATTGGCCATTTCTACATCTCTGGAGGATTGTCAGTGCAGACACTTTGCCTGTTTTAATTGGATTATTTATCATATCACTGACTTAGAATTCTTTACATAGTCTACATCCCATGAGATGTATGATTTGCATATATTTTCACCCATTCTGTCTTTTCTACAGTCCTCTTAGAACACATCTCTTGGTCCTCTGGTGTCCCTTCTCCTTAGAGAAGCCCATCATGAGTACCAGGACTTCCTGAGCTCCTGTGTGACCTGCTTGGCTCCCCATGACCTATTTGACCTCATCTCTTACAACTCCTAGATCACTCAGACACAGGGCTTCCTGGATGGTCCTCATGCCTCAGGGCCTTTGTGTCTGCCATTCCTTCTCTGATATCTACATGGCTTCCGCATCTTCACTGAAAGCAGCTCTCTGCGGACTTTTCCCTGCCCATCCCATGTAACCAGCAACCAGCTCTCTTCCCGGGCGATCACTACCCACCCTCAGCTTTCTTTGGTTTTTCTCTGCAGCACTCACCACTCTAACACATTTTATATGCACTCATTTGCCTTTTTATTTTTTGTCTAAATTACCCCAATGAGAGTAATTTAGGATTTATGCTTTGTTCACTATCAGAGCCTTATCACCTATAAGAGGATCATCATGTCTGAAGCATTAATTATGCTCCTAAAAACCTAGAAGGAGACAGAGTTACCAGTCTTCAAATCCTATTCCAGGTTGGATTAAAGAATACATTTCCTTAATTACAAATGTACATTGTGTTGTGTAGCAAAAATGGTTCTTCCAAATTTGCCCTGTTTTATATGTTTCTCATCAAATTTTCTGGCTTTATTTTCAACAGACTACAATGGAGCAATCCAAAAGAGACAATTATAATGATCAAAAATAGCAGAGAAAGCAGGAACAAGCATAAAAAGAGAAAAGGCAATCTTAAAATTCCCTTACGCTGTAAAAGGGAATGGTGATAATGTATTCCTGGCCAATCCAGAAAATCAATCACGAAAGTAAACATTATTTATAGGTCCTCTGCCTGGTGGTTCACAAGCCCCTCTGGGTGTTTGTTTTATGAGTTGATGCAGTGTTTTTCTTTCCATAATTTGGAGACCAAACCAATGAAGCAATTTAATCCTCCCAATTTCCTTCTGTTCCTTGCTGCCATTATTTACAATAAACCCAGCTTGTTCTGTAATTTCATGGTAGATTGACAGCTATGGTCCTTTGACAAGGAGACCAGAGGAGACCAGCCACTTCCCTCTGTTGTATGTCAACAGGGGGCACCCTACCCATGAGCCTATCAGATCACTGCTCCTCTGCACCAAGAGCATGGGGCAATTCCCCTGGAGTCTCCACCTCTACAGCTATGACAGTGCCCAAGATGTCATGATTTCTGGCTGGATTAGTGCAGCAGCCTCTTAATTGGGTGTCCCTGCTTCTCCTCTTGCTGTGAGAAGCAATAGGGAAGCAACTCTCTTCCCCACAAAGTAGCCAGACTGATTTGTCTAAGGTGCCCTTCTGCCCCACACTCTCCAGGACTCCGTTTCATTCAGAGGAAAAGTGACAGCCCCGACAGCAGTGTGACCAGCCAACCCTCCAGTCTCATCACTATCTCAGTTTTGCAAGCCCTGGAGTAGACGATTCCCACCCAAGGACCCCTGTACTTGATACTGCTCTGTCTAGAACATTCTCACAGGCCACTGCCTGGCTCTGTCCCATGTATCCTTCAGATCTGCTTTTGAATTACACCGGTGCCAATGAGGTCTTTCCCAGTTACCAGATTTAAAATTGCAATATCTCCCCCAACCCAACATTCAGTGGAACATGTTATATGTTCTATTTAACATAGTCGGTGACGTGTTCCATCTCCCCACTGTACTCTGAAGGACATGAAACCAAGGGTTTTCTTTCTGTTTTGGTTGCTGTTTGCTAGTACCTGACATATTCAGGGGCTCAACACGTGTGAACGAATGAATTAATGAATGAATGCATATTGGCTGCCTAAATATCACAAGACAGGCAGCCATAAATGGCTCCTGGATAGTATTTTAGCAACATAGGTGGGGCTGCCTGCTTTCACCTCCCAGCTGTGTACCTAGGAGTGGAATCATTGGGTTACCAGGTAACCCCATGTTTCTCCCTTTGAGGAGCTTTGGATTGTTTTCTAAGGCAGCTTCTCCATTTTGTATTCCTACCAGCCATCTAGGAGGGTCTCAATTTATCTGCATCCTTACCAACACCCATTGCCATCTGTCATTTTATTCTAGCCGCCCTGGTGGGTGTGAAGTGGTAGCTCATTATGGTTTCAATTTGCATTTCTCTAGGGACAGACTTGCTGGACACACATTGAAGAGCAGGTGGACATAATCACAGCAGCCTCTAGCATCCCTGGCTCACCTTGAACTGACCCCCATCCAGAAGGGAGCATGAGGCAAAGTCTAGCATGAATGGAGCCGAATGCAACCCCTGCCTCCCCACCTTGACATGATCAGAAAACATCAGTGGCAAATAAAGGAGATGCGGCTGGAGTGATGACAGTCCCACACCTAGAGCAGCTGAGAGTTGCATGGTGGGAAGCACCTTATTTAAGGTCTCCAGGGAATAGCCCCTATTTGCCTGGAAGGTTTTATTAGAGATCTGAGCCTTCCAAACACTTAGAAAACCTCAAAGTCCAAATTAGCCTCAGCATTCTTATCATCTCAGAGGTTATCTTCAGCCAGAATTGAGGGACCTGAACTGGACTTTTATAATCAACACTATGGAAAACAAAAACCCAACTGGCTGAGGTTTACATACTTACTGAATGCCAGAGCAGAAGTGTGGTGCAGCCCGACCCTCCTCCTGCCCCACAGTTGCTAAGTAACCCTAGAGGAGAACCACCAGGGATGACCTATTGCTCTTTTTTACAAAAAAGAAAAAGAAAAAAAAACGTTGTTTTTGGCTTCCCAGTTGATAATCCATAATTATGTCCTTTTGTTCCGTTACTTATGACTCCCAGGAGGGACCCTCCAGCCAGGATGACAAACTGACCCCCGCCATGGGAAGTTAGAAGGAGAATTCCCTGAGTAGCTCCTGCCACGATGCTCAGCAGTGATTCTTCACTCTTCACCCTCTGGGAATAGGAACTGTTGGAACAAAGACCAGCACTGTGGATTGTCCTGAAGGTCAGTGCAGCCTCTAGGGTTCCAGGAGCCAGGCCAGCTTGAGGACACTCCTGGTTCCTCGAGACACAGACTGCCTGGTCCTTCGCCTGAATAACCACTGCCCCCCACACTGCTGCCATCTCACTGGGCCAGGTTGTACCTCCATAATTAGGGGCAGAAAGCTCATCTTGTTGTTCTCTGTTTTTCCCTCCATGGTGCCCAGCAAACCTATCAGCAGCTTCCCAAAGGCAGCTGTGACGAACTGAACCCTCCTCTGTTACCTCCACAGCCTTTCACACTCAGGATATGCCATGAAAATGTATAGGAATGTACAGGAGAACTAGGGAAATGAAGCATATTAGTGAATTGGAAGCATAGGCAATGGAGTGTTCCATTTAGAGTGGGTCAGAGCTTGCTTTTCACCGAGCTTGGGACCCTCGGCCAATCCCATGTAGCTGTCTTACAGACATCCCCAAGTACCCCTCCACTTCCAGGCGCCTCCATGGGGTAAGCTCCCTCTAACATGTGACTCCAAGATCTGCAGAAGTCAAGTTGGTGGCTGCCTCTGATGTTCAGCCTCCCCTTTCAAGCTTAGCTCCCCGAGGTACACTAATTTTTAAAAGAATTTTTGAAAAATAACTCTTTTATCTCTTTTGAAAGCCTGACGTGGTCTTCAAAGGCTGTCTCTTGTCTGTGCACAAACACCCTTCCACCTTATGGTCTGCAGTCTGTTCATCAGACCCGCCGAGTGAACTCAGTACCTACGGCAGACACATGAAAGCGGCGGGGCAGGAGTCCTGTGCGGATTCACAGACGATTTACAACAGGTGAGCGCAGCACCCCATGTACCCATGGTAATAACGGGGCCCTCGGCAGATCAAAGGGTGCAGCTGTCCTCATGATCTGTTTTTCCTCTTCTGTGTCCTTCAAATTTATTCTCCTTCCCTATTGGACATTCTGACCCACTTTCAAGATTTCATTTCATGGCCATTAAATTGCACTTGAGTCCCTGAGTTGACCACCTGCTCAGTGACCAACATCTTTAATGTTTCTGCCAGATTTAAGCATCGCTGAGAGTTTAACAAAGCAGACATTTGCTCTTGGTCTGGCAAGAGGATGGCTGTGCTGTGGGGTCCCAAATCCAGGCTGGTAACAATTTTGCTCACCGTTCAATCAAATCTCTCAGCAGAAACCCTGGAGGCACCGTGTTTTGTCACTGGGTCCCAAGGAAGCAAGCCTGGGTCCAAGGGGCGATTCCCCAAATAGAAGTTCACACTCAGGTGGCCACACCTTGTCTCACAGAAAACCCACAGTCCCTTGACTCAAGCCAACAAATTGCATCCAGCTAGGGAGTTAGGGGAGCTGTCAGTTTCTGTCACCTCTTTGGGGAGATACTGTGGCAAGAGCAAATCACAGCTGCATCTTTTGCAGACCAGGTTAATGTACCATTGCTGATGAGGGCGAGGGCTTGCTGGTTTTAAGTGACATCTTGAGGACCGGCTCAACAGTGCACCAGCTTTTTCCCTAACCCACCAAGTGTTCCCATGCTGGCAGTCTGACTTACAGCTAACCCAGTGCAT
This sequence comes from Hydrochoerus hydrochaeris, assembly GCA_004027455.1. Lineage (NCBI taxonomy): Eukaryota > Metazoa > Chordata > Mammalia > Rodentia > Hydrochaeridae > Hydrochoerus > Hydrochoerus hydrochaeris. Next base: position 48,349 of record PVLA01005828.1, read on the forward strand.
CTGGGTAAGAATGCTTCCTCCAGTCCACAAAGTGTAATTCTCAGCTTCGCACTATCTGCTCAGCCTGCCGGTAAACTGCTTATTGTATTCAGCTTTGAGAGCAACTTGTCCTTGGTGTTAGAAAGTTCTCTCTATGACATGCTGAGCAGCCAGACCCTGCGCAACAGGCCCCGAGTCTCCATCTGGTGCTCAGGACACGGGTGCCCAAAATGCCAATGACCTACCTCACTGCGTCTGAAACTCAGAACATCCACAAAGGTGACAATCAGGGGAGGAAGGAATTTGTTGGTCTTGTGAACAAATGGTGCTGGGATAGTCGGGTATCCACAGGGAAAGGAGGATAAACCACAGTCCAAACTGTCGCCTTAGACACTTGCGCTGGACCACAGATTTAGAGGTAAAATGTAAAACTCTCAACTGTTACAGGATGACAAACTGGAAAGCCTTCTGGGGGTCAGACACAAACGTAATGTGATGTCAAAATCACAGCGAAGAAAATCTAAACTGGACTTGGCTTAAACTCAGAATGCTTGCTCTGTGAAATGTCCCACTAACGGGATATAAAGAGGGGAAGTAGTCTGGGAGAAAAAGATTTGCAAGCCATGTTTCCAACAAAATATATACACTTAGGGAGTGTAATGATTTAGAACACACAAAGGACTCTCAAGACTTAATAGTAAAGAAATTTTCAAGTCAAACACAGGCAAAAGATAAAGAGACATTTCACCAAAGCGACTATACAGGTGGTGAGAAAGCTATGTCAAATTGTTTAGTATCATTAACCTTTAAAGAAATGCAAAGTAAAGCGATGATGATCTAACACCGCATACCTGTCGGAACAGATAAAGGAAAAAGTGGTATCAACACCAAATGCTGGCAACGATGCAGAGAAACTGCATCTTCCATATAACGCTGAGGGAAATGTAAAGCCACACAATTTGGCAGTTCTTAAATTGCATATATACTTACCATACAATCCAGCAACAGCGCTGGATGAATGAAATTATGTCCACATGAACACCTGTCCATGAATTGTCATAGAAACTTCCTTCATACCAGGCCCAAACTGAGAATAATTAAAGCGTCCCTCAGGAGGTGAAGGGTTAAGGAAATGGTAGTGAATCCAACCCAGCGTGGGGGTACTGCAAGTCGAGGGAGGACCTTCTGGGATGAACCAACTCGGCCTGACATGAACTACGCACACACACTGCACTGCTGTCAGTACCTGGTTTCGACACTGTCTTAGAGTTATGCAGGGAGACCCGGGTGATGGCTACACAGGTTTTTTGGGTACTATCTTTGCAGTTTCCAGCAGATCCACATTATTTATCACTAAGAACTGTCGGGTATGGTGGCGCACCCCCATAGCTCCAGCACTCTGGGAGGCTGAGAAGATGACGAATTTGAGCCCATTTTAAGCAATTTAACAACTTAATGATAACCTATGTCAAAATAAAAAATAAAAAGGAATGGAGCTGAAGCTCAGTGCAAAGGCCCTAGGTTCAATCCCCAGTACCAAAATCAACAGTAAATAAATAAATCATTTACGGCATTTTTTTAAAAAAAAAGAATCTCAAATGTAGGCTTTAGTTAATTTGAAAGCATGAGGGACCTTGAAAAAGGGTGCGGACACACTAGGAAGATGTTACTATTTCTCTTGCACCCTTCCAAAATCAGGGTGTCAAAATCTAGGAACTCTTCAGCTTGAAGCCACGCGAATTCTGGAAACAGGAGATTGCCCCGTTCTAAGAGTAATGGAGGATACAGAGCTTTGACCCCGACGGACCCCAGCCGTCCTGGAGCCAGGTCCTCGGAGGCTGGCCTCTCTGTAGAGCGGGAAGTGAAGCAAACAGTGCCTGTGGATCCTAGTGGAGAAGAGCAGCACCCACAGCGGACAGGAGTCTTGGGCCGGGGTGCAGAGGGGAGAGTGAAGGTGACTATGAAGCCCCAAGTGGTGTGGCTCCCTGGGTCCTCAAGGACGCGGTGTACGGGTGGATTTCGGAGTGTTCAGTCCGGGGTAGAATCCCTGGAGGACGCTAAGAAGGAGCTGAGGGCTTTCCTCTTCTCTCCTTCCTTTCTCCCTTCATCCCTTCCTTCTTCCCTCCTTCCTTTCTCCCTTCCCTCCGTCTCCATCTCCATCTCCTTCCTCCCCTAACACTTCGTGACTCCTCCCCGACTCTGACCCCCAGTCCTCAGAGATGTCTGACTTACAGGACACGGAGATGGGAGCCTAACACTGTCCTCTGAAGCTGCTGCTCCAACCGAGAGAGGGAGCAGAATCCTGAGGGGCCGGGAGTGTCCCAGGCTGGTTCTCTACATGGCTGACTTGGCAAGGGTGGTGGGTGGCAATGACCCAGGGGAGGAGTGCTGGCACTAAAACCGTGTCAAGCTTCTAAGTCACTTGTGGCCTCAAAATATGACTCCTCATCTCCTATCTTTCTCTTAAATACTTGAACCTTACATTGATTTTGGAGTGAAGTTTGTCCATTAATTTGCAGTATGGTTTCTATAGTCTGTTCCTTCTCACCTCCACAGTAAGCCGCTGAGATAGCACTCACAATCTTGAGGCTGTGCTTCCTTTTTGGGAGCTCTCAGTGAGAATAAATACCCATTGCCCTACCTCTTCTAACTCCTAGGGACCTCTGTGGACTTTGACCTGTAGTTGCCTACTTGAACTCCAAAGCCAGAGATGTGACATCTCCCATTCCCCCTTTCTGCATCCATGGTCACACCTTTTCTGGTGGTGACTGTAGTGGGTTGGTAACTGGTAGTCAATTTAAACGCCTGCTGAACTGAATCAGCGTGATGCTGAGCATGGATGGCGCACCTGACCAAAGTTGCCAGCATAAAAAGGAGACCTGGAGAGGAAGGAAGAAGCACTGTGGGGTCTCCTAAGTGTTGTTGTTTGGAGCTGTTGGTTCTCCTGGAGGAGCCTGTCATGAGGGCTCCCCGATATGAACTTGGCTGTTCTCATCAGAAGGGCTTGGGACCTTGCTGGTGAGGGTGGCTATAGTTCACTTTGGGGGAGCTTTGATCCTTACTTTGAGCACTGCTTCCTGGCTCCAGAAGGGAAGGTGTGTGCTGTTTCATCTCCAGGAGAAGTTTGTCACGCTGGCTTCCTGATACATACTCAACTGTTCTCATCATCAGAAGAGCTCAGGACCTCATTATTGCTGAGGATGGCCGTGGTAATTTTGGGGGGAGTCCTGATCCTTACTTTGAGTGTCAATTCTTGGCTCCAGTGCAGAACCCTCAGTCTCCTGGCACAGATCTCTCACTCCGCTGGTATTGACTTTCTAGCCTCCACTGCGGACTTCTGGGCCTTTCCATGAAACAGGCCTGCATGAGTCATTGTCATAGGATTTTCAAGGCCTTCAGCTGAATGTATGCAGGTTATAACCATGGGATCTAGGCCCTGGGCTGGGTTCTCCAGGTCTTTGGTGTGTGGACAGATTTCCTGCACTTTGTTTGTATTTGACTCCTTGGGTGACCAGTATAAATAATACTATAAATCAAGTGCCCTGTATGTAATCGTTCTCCTTGCAAAACCTCACTACAACAGTGACCCTCCTGCCTCTCTCTTAGTAGGTAGGACCTTTGTGTTACATTGAGCCCACCCCACTAATCCCAGAACATCTTAACTTAAATACCACATCTGCAAAGCTTATTCTCCCATGTAAGACAGCACATTCCTGGGTTCCAGGGATTATACCACAGGCATCCTTGGGAAATCACCATTCAGTTTTCTGCAGGTTCTCACAAAAACATGCTGTGTTGAATTAATAAATACCTGGGGGAGGGACTAAAGGAGCGTTTGAAATCAATTACATAACACTTATATAATTTCTCCCTGAACAGGACACAAAAGAAATTTCTTTTATTTTCTTTTTTTGATATTGGGAATCAAACTCAAGACCTCACGCTTACCAGGCAAGGCACTTGTGCCACTGAGCTCTATGCCCTGCCCAGAAATTTCTAATATCAATAGCTTTCCTATATATTATTAACCACTGATTAAAAACATGAGAGGGAAAATATTTCAATCACGATAGTAACAAAATGTCAAATAGTACCAATTAATAAGAAATGTATTAATACAAGTTAATAAGGAATATACAGAATTAACAATAGAAAATCTTTTAATATTAAGGAAGAACATAACTTCAGTCTGTACATAGATTCTTCTATTTCTAGATAGAAAGATTTAACCTGATAAAGATACAAATTTTCTCTTCAAATTAACAAAATATTCAATGCAGTAGAAATTTTTGAAATAGAACTTAAAAACTTGTTCTCAAGATAATATGGAAAAAAATAACAGAATTATTTTGAAAAATAAATTTCAGTTAGTGGAAAATAATTGAAATATTCTCAGATATTTGAGAGTATGCATAAAAATTTAGCAAATAATGGCTCTGGTTGAAAAATCAGCAGGCAGAACAATAGAACAAAACAGACTTTTTAAAATTAATTAAGTCTATTGGTACATTTTAGAAATACATACTGAACACATTCATCACAGGAAATTTGTACTCGTATATGATATGTCTTGATTTTTCTTTTCTTTTTTCCATTCTCTTTCCCTCCCTGCAACTCTCTTCTCCTCCTTATTTACATATGTGTTTAGCTTTGTCAATTCATTGGTTGATGGGCAAATGCTGGGGTTCCATCTCTCTCCAGGAAGAATTGCTTTTATCAAAAAATCAACCAACAACACATGCTGGAGGATCTGTGGGATTGTTGGTGGGAATGTAGACTCATGCAACCACTGTGGAAATTTGTGTAGAGTTTCCTCAAAAAACTAAAATTAGAGGCTCCATTTGACACAGCTATTTCCCTTCTTGGCATCTTTCTGAAGGAATTAAAAACATCACATCACACCGGCACACCCATGTTTATAGCAGCAGAGTTTGTAATAGCTAAATCTTGAAAACCCATTCTTGTCCTGAAATGTGAGGATTCTGTGTATTTATGTAAGATGTCTTAAAAATCATTGTGAAAAAAATATAAATATTTGATGAAGTAGTTCAGAATAACTGGTTAAATATTTAGAGAAAAAAGTTTAGAACCCCAACTCCATACTATTATTCAAAACTAATTCCTACTGGATTCAAAGAAGTATCAATAAAGAACAGACTTGGAAAAAATGTATTTGATCTTAAGATGAAAAAGCAAACTTCTACATAATGAAAGAAGTCACAAATGAAAAAAAGCCATAAAAATTTGAAATGTCCAAAAATGAATAAGATGTTAAAGAATGAACTGAGGCAAGGTGTATAACAGGAACATTACAGGTAAAATGTTAATAGAGTCAATATATAAAGAGGCTACAACCCATAGGAAAACGGACAGACAGAATCACAGAAGAGGAAACATAAGCATCTAAGTAGCATAAAGAGTTCAGTGCTCAAATCCAGATAGTATGTTTCATCCTTTAAATTAAAGTTCTTTTCAATAACCTCCACTGTTTGTGAAATTACTGCTAAAATGAACACCTCAGTTACGTAAAAGCAGTCTCTTAAAAACAAGTGCACTGAGCCTCTAGACTTCTTCAAAATTTTTTTTTCATAATCACACTTTTAAAAAATCATGACTTAATAACCAGTGGATAACATTTTTCTACACTGTACAGCCTGGGATGGAGTCACCTAGCTGGGGATGCCCACGCAGCCCCCCATGATAAAGATGCCATGGCCTGACTCATGGGTTAGAGCTAGACTGTTCCCCACAAGTCATGTGTTCAGAAGTGGAGCTTTTGGAAGCCGACGGGATCATGGAGGCTGTAAATTCATGGGTGGATTAATTCACCATGAACTGGGGGGCTGACTTGCTGTTAGGAGGTGGGACCCGGTTAGAGGTGGCTCACTGGGAGTGTGACCTTGAAGGACGCATTTGCCTCCCCAGCACCTCCCTTTTTGTTCAGGACAGGAGCACTTCTCCACACCAGCCCTTTCCATCATGTTATTTGAGCCAACCATGGACTGAGACCCCTGAAATACTGAGCCAAAGTGAGCCTCTCCTTCAGGTGAGTGTCAGGCATGGTGTCCCAGCAATGAGAAAATTTACCAAGACACAATGTTCCTTAGGAACTTATGTGATTTTGTGAGTAACAGCAGGGATAAGTTTGCTGGAGGAGTTAGAGCAAATCATCACAAAATATTTCAAGTGTATTGATCATTTCAAGCTAAAATTGCCTGAGGCTCTACTGTGTACAGCGGGAAGATCCATTTGGGCTGTCAGCCTACCTGCCATAGGAATCCTTCTAGGAGGGCTGCGCTCTGAGGCAGAAGAATAGCTTTAATCACCAGGGATTGCTATGTGGGGAAATAATACACCTGAAAGATAAATTCACTGAGATAAGGTTTCACATGTCCCTCCAGTACACTGCTTAGTGTCATCCCCAGAATTTATTACCTTGGACCAGAGGTCACTTGAGCCATCACTCCTTCATCAGGTTTAATGACATTTGTCTAAGAAATGTAATAGCATCATGCATTGCCTGCTTCTTTGGGCTTCGCACTCGTATAAAGATTCTTATGCACACATGAAATTATTAAAACTTGTGTGTCTTTTTCTTTTATTAAGCAGCTTTGTATTAATTTGGTTCCCAGATCCACCCAAAATATCCACATAAAAACTAAGGAAAACTAGGGTGATCTCCTCCCTACATTCACTATTTTAGTTACTAAAATCTGGCAATATCAATTAATCTAAGACAAGTCACAACCAAGATATGCTGGGAAATAGTCTTGTGTCCTTTGGATAAGCTTTAAACCCAAAGGAGTTATTAAAGTGAAATAATAATCATAGTCATAATTTAAACTTCAGGGCAAAGCTCCCCTACAGATGTCATTAGCAACTTGTATGGAACAGCAATAGTCTTGTTCATCAAACCAATATTTGGTTTATAATCCATTTGCTAGGTTCAGTTCCATTTTTGGTACCTTAGGAACATCTCTAATCTCAATATGTCTTGTAAATATAAAAGCAAAAGTGAAGGTGAAAATGTTATAATACAGAGGCATAAGATTATTGCAGAGTAGTAGAACCAATTAGAGAAAGTAAAGAGAAAATGACAAATTTTATCTGGATAATACAGTAGGCATAATTCCCAAGTGGGTCCCCTGGAAGTGTCCCACCCTACAGCCCAGAAACCATGTGACTATAATGAGATCTCATTCCTATGATCACATAACCCTACTTGGTACATGGGAGTTCAACATGCCAAGATTTTCCTGGCTATCCAGGGGTCCCAGTGTAATCCCACAGCCCACAAAAGCAAAGAGCCTTCTCCAGCTGGTGGCAAAAGTCAGTGAAATTCAACATATGAAATGAATTCCATCATCTTGATGTTTTGAATAAGGAATAAGGAACACCAAGAGCTTCTGGGAACCATGACAAGCATCCTTCTCATGATGAGCAAGAAATCAGACACCCCAGCCCTCCAGTCCCAAGGAACGGAGTTCTGCCAACAATCTCAATGGGTTAGAACCCAGTTCCTCTCGGAGCATTCACAAACCTTGTCCTGCTGATACCTTGATTTTGATCCCAAGGGACTCTGAGCAGAGAACCCAACCCTACGGGGCAACTCTGACCTTCAGAACTATAAACTAATAAAGGGATTTCACTTTAAACTGACAAATGTGTGGTAATCTGTTATGTGCAATAGAAAACCAGCACAGACTGGACAGACTCACCCCGTCATTGGAAGAAGGCCAGCTGAGGGCTAGAGAGCTCTTGCTATGGTTGGAGGGGTTCAGTGAGTGCATCCTTTATCAGATGCATTTAGCAGCAAGCTTTAAATTCTTGACCTGCCAACTTCACACCCAGAAAAATTTATGAGAAGATTTGTATGGAAATCTCATCAGTGTTATTTAAAAGCTGTTTTTTTAAATTCTGCATCTATCAATAAATGATGATTTAACCATGTTGTATTTAAAGCCCTATTCCATGCAGGAGCACCCCAGTCAGATGAGTGCTGGTTGCAGAATCTCAGGCCACAGCCCAAAACCACCAACATATTACTAAGATCCCTAGGAGAAATATAATCAAGTGCACTGTTCTGCAATAAGTGAAGTCATGCTGTTTTTAAAAATGCATCTTATATTATTTTATATGAAGAATGACCCATTAGTTTAACAATTAATATCCACTAATATAATTGTTTACATTAATAGGTTAGGAAAAACATGATCATCTCAACAAATGCAGAAAAACTTCTGATAAATTCAATGTGTACGCACTATCGCAATTTCTAGTCTACATCTTCTTGCTGAGAATGTTTTTCTTGTCAAGTCAAGGTAAACAAAAAGTTTAAAAATTATATAACAAGGGGAAAAAACCTCATTGGTCATAGATGACACACAGCGTAAGGCGGTTAGGGTAGAATATTAATTTAACTGCTTTTGAGATCCGCGTGGGGGTCGACAGAGCACACTGCTGGGTGAATCACGAAGTGTGGCCTTGGGGTCTTTGTCTGGTCCCTCATGTCTTCCTCTCTGGCACCGTTCCTTGCTCTGCTACCCGGCCACCATGAACTAAGCAGCTTTCTTCTGCTGTGCTGGAGCCTGTACACTATGACCTGAACCTCCTGAAACTATGAACTAAAGTGAACCTCTCCTCTTTCAAGTTGTGGGAGTGTGGCATTGTGTCCCAGCAATAGGGAACCTTACTAATACAACAGGTAACATGTAGAGCTAGTAATGTAAATGAAAGTTAAATATCACCAATAAAAAGAACTAAGTCACATGTTTGAAACCAGGTTGTTTTTTGTTTGTTAGCTTCTTTGTACTGTGTCTGATTGGTTTTGTTTAATTTCATTGTTACAAACATATGCCTTCACTGGGAAGAAGAGAGAGGACAAGGACTTTGTTGCTTTTTTGTTGTGATCCAATTGGCCTGTGCTGGAAAGTGAATGTGGCAAGGGGCAGTAGCTGAGGCCACTAACTCTTAGGAGACTCACCAGACCCACTGAGCCAAGGGCGGGTCTTTTCATGATGGTGTTTGAGTAATGATTTGATGTTCTGTTATTCCTGAACCAAAACACTTCTGGAAGTCAGAAGCCCAAGATCAGGATGGCTGGTTCCTTACAAGGCTGTGAAGAAGAATTCGTTCCATGCCTGGCCTGTCCCCCACTTTCCAGGAGTTACTGTCATCCTTGGTTTGCACATGCATCACCTCAGCCTCTGCCCTCACTGTCATGTGACCTTCTCCCTGTGCTTCCAAGCTTGCTTATTTTCAAAGGATATTTAACAACAGAGACAAATCCTCATAATGAAACACTCAATTTGAAAGCTAACACACACAATAGCCCTATGATCAAAAATGATGCATAGGCATGATGCTCTCATGTTTATGTTTTCTAAATTTTCTAATAAAAGCAAATATTTCTTTACATTGTGAAAAATGAGCAAATGTAATAAGACAAAGAAGTGAGGGCAGAAATCCTTTAAAGAGGGTTCTTGTACATGTGGGAATATAAAGAGATGTTCCACTCAATAACAATAATCATGACAATAAATATTTACCATGCACTAGTGAGGCAGGAGATTAGGGCATGGCCAAATGGCTGGGGAAGTGGGAATGACTTGTTAACTGCAAAGTTGCAGGACACTCATGCAGAACAATTCCAAAAGCCCTGCACACGGAATCAGTCAGAGAATGCTGTCTTCAGTCATTCTCCTAAGAACTCAAGCAGGTTTTTGACAGCACAGCCTTGGCCTGATGCCAGCCTGAGGAGTAGGAATACAAGGAGAGTCACCCCTGGGCTATGGGCCGCTCAGTCCTCTCGCAGTGACCCACTCTCATGCTGTAGAGTACTTATATTCCTACTTATAATTGGCAAAACCCTCTGCAGAGCATGTTTCTTTTCCTACCATTAATAAAGGTAAAGCCTCATTATTTTTTGCACTTGTCTTGATCAATTCTTTGCTCAGGACAGAAAAAACCTAAAAACTACCTCTAGGAGACTCTAGCACCCCAAAACCCGGTAACACCAGGGGCAGTTCCACTAGTTCTGTGTGCGTGACTCATTCTCCCCTCACAGAAGCCCCATGTGAAGCCTCTTCTTCTATGTCATTTTCACCAGTAAGGAACAGGAAGTGTGGTCAGCACACTTCCTGTCAGGCTCTGTTGATCCATCTGGGTGAATTCGGGTTCTCCAATGCATGTTAGTCCATTAAACTCAGTTTGTTTGATGAGGATGCCAGGAAAGGAACGGGAAGATTGTTAAATTTATTTGCTTGTTTTTCACTTGTTTGATTTATTTCAGTTTATACACATCCAGTAAATACTTGAACAGTATTTTTCACTTTCTAATCTCAAAAAAAAAAAAACATTTTATTTAACACTGCCTAGCTATGGCCTAACCCAAAGAACCACAATGGACATAACTAAGTGAAGTCTGGACCCCCAGCCTGTCCAGCTCCCCCCAGAAGGAGACAGAGGGATGTGGAATGAGCCCCCCACCAGCCCCCAAACCGGCTCCTTCCCAGCAGCTGCTGGGGTAGAACTGGACTGACACCAACAGCTGGGTGTCCAGCTCTAAATTAGCCTGGAGCCTAACATCCTTCTTCTGTGAAAGACAAGGCTTTGCTTGAGGAGGGGGATTGCACCCCACTGGTTAGAACTGTTAAATCCACCTTTCCTTGTTTCCCTGAAAGCCTCACATAGAGTCGCAGGTTAGGAGACTCTGCAGATGACCACAGCAGCCATCTCTTCACCTACCTTTCTTCCTCCTTTCCCTTCTCCTCCATCTTCCCTTCTTCCTCTTCCTTCTCCTCCATCTTCCCTTCCCACACCACCCTGACTATGAAGCCTACACCGAACCTTCCAAAGCAGAGAGCAATAATCGCATTTAGAGACAGTGTCCAGGGTTCAAAGTCTCCAGCCATCCAGGCTTTTCAGGAGGACTTGGTGCTTTAGGCTCACTTGTCCTTGATCCCCCACGCTACAGCCACCCTTCCAGGCTTTCTTCAGGCAGCAGAGGGTGGGAATGCATCATTTCTCTCCAGCTTGAACAAGCCTGGGTGTGCTGACCCTACCGTCTGTCCCTCCTGTCGGAGTGCTTAAGAGCTCTGGAACGTCTGGTTTCCCAGACTTCCTTTGAAATCACACGTTGTACCGATATCCAGCACAATCTAAAATGTGTGACCATAAGTTGAGATCATTTGGAAATGTTTTGAAGAGCAGGAAAAATCACTTTGTTTTAGAGTTTGTCATCAGAATCATTTTTAAAGTGCTAGCAAAAAGAATAATACTCTTATTTTATAGAATGAGAAAGCTGAGAAGGAAAAGCAGGTAAATGTGGGAGCTGGGCCATTTTTACCAGGCTAAATTCGTGTGGGGAAAGAGGGGGATGCTGATCACCTTAGCAAGACCTTCCCTTCTCCCCTCCAGCCAAGGCAACAAGGGATGATATTCAAACACAACTTCCTGCCACCTTCTCCAAGACTGCTTCTCTCTGTTCTGGTCCCCAGTGGACACAGGATTAAGACCTAACATTCATTCCCATCTGAAAGGCATTTTTGTTGTGTGTTTTTTAGAATCGCCCCAGCATTCATCACAATGGAATAAACCTTTGTCTTTTCATCTAACTGGAAATAAAACTGAATGAATTGGGAACAACGGGCTCCATGGAAAGAGCATGGCTTGTTTTAGGTGGAGAGAGACAGATGCAAAACACAATGGAGGGAGTTCATCGGCCATCTCACAAAAGCTAGAAAATCGAGTGACTCTCATAAATATCGATTTCCACTCAAAACCCTAGCATGAATTTTGTCTAAACCAAGAGTTGGCAAAGATTTTCTGTAAAGCCCAAGACAGTGTTTTAGGATTTGCAGACCTTTTGATCTCTACAGCAATAACTCCACTGTGTGGTGCATCATGAAAAAAAAAACCATGGATGATCCAGAGATAGAGATTCAGTTCCATGAGGAAGTGGAGCAAGAATTGCCAGTATCAAGATGACCTGGCTGCAGAGCAGGAGGATTCGGTGGAGAATAACGCGGTCAGGCGTGAAGAGTAATTAATGGACAGCGTTGCCCCTAAGCATCGTCCTTCTTACTTAGGCCGATAATGCGGTTACTCCACTCCCCCAGAGAAACCATCTCTGACGGGCTGTGGTTTGAAAACAGCCCACAGATAAATAGGATGAGGACATGTGGGAAGAAAAACCAAAGAGTTTCTTTCCCTAATTTGTTTCTGAAACAACTGAGAGACAAATTCTGTGTCTAATGATTTTTTAAAAGTTGGGAATCATCCCTTTGTTGCCCAAGCAGGAAGTCATCAGAGATGATGGAACCCAGAGCGTCACACCATAACGTATTTTTAATGTGGTGGTAATCAAGCCAGAAAACATTAAAGGGAGGCATTTTTACTGATGAATCATGATCACAATGGAAAGAAGCTCAACTCTAGAGTTCTTATAGTTCATAGCTCTCATAGCCAAAAATGGGAAGTACAATTCCAACATGATGGAAGAGATCCAAAAATAAACCAAAGAGACCATATTTGCCCAACTCCTATACCAGAGATATTTTCAATTTTAAGGAAAATTGTGCCCATTGATTAAATATCAACATGCATTTAAATCATGAGACTTATCATAGGACAAATTATATTACATATATATTTCATTAATAAGTTATATATCATAGGAATAAACCATATTACATAAATATAAAAATTCAGTCATATGAGACTTAGCAGTTAGGCTCAATAGAAAGCATTTTGTGTTATTTTTATGTTATAAACCATAGGAATAAATCATACTGCATAAATATCAAAAGCTTAATTATATGAGGATTAGCAGTTAGGCTAAAGCATTTTCATGTACAGTGATACATCGGTTATTAGAAGGCTCCAAGCTCAAACTTTCCATTATTCAAACAAAAAAACTTCAAAAAAGAAAATCTGCTTGATCTTTGTAACTTTTCTCGATATCTAAACCAGAAATCTTCAAGAAAACCTACACGGTTGAGTGAATCGCATGTCGCATCTCACCACAGTCGTAAAGGGGTGGCTCACAGTGCTTGTGTTAACAAGTTCGAAGACTTCATCGTGCTGTTTTCTGTGCTTTATTTTAAGATATTTGTAACTACAGCTCCAAAGAAAGTTAGTGATGCCAGCAGTACAAAGAAAACTGAGAACCGATACAGAGTTAAAACAAGAAATCACTGCAAAATTTATTAAAGTCCTGGAAAAATGAGTTTGTAAGTACAATTTTGGGGCCTCAGGATCAATTATTTGGATTTGCATTATTTCTTATAGAAAAAATATGTTTGATTCTTGAACTTTCCAGTGTTCAAACATGAACTCAGAATTGAGTTTCAACAACCTATGTCTCTCTGTGCATTTCACTATGCCAGCAATAAGCAAGGTCCTTTCTCACACCAGGAGCCCCTGGAGCAAGCTTTCCAACCCTCTCCCAGCAGACAAGAAGCCCCCAGTAGCTGTAGGTTAGGGTTAGAGGAAGTGAGGGTCAGGCACCAGCTCCGGGTGGCTGTGGCCAGCGGCACACACCCTTCACTGTCTCTTTTGGCTCATGGAGGAGACGCAGCCTGAGCCTGCATACAGTTGGTAAGAATGACACCGCATTAGAGAAATGCAAATTAAAGCAATGGTGAGAGAGTCTGTCTCACTCCAGGGGAGCAGCACTAACAAGGCATCAGATAGTAACCATGCTGGAGGGACATCAGCAAAAAGGGAAACTTTCCCTATGGTCGGGGGAGCGTAAACTGGTAGAACCATGATGGAAAACATTACCGCGATCCCTGAAAAACTAAAACTCCATTCAACACAGCTATTCCCCTCCTAGGCATCCTCCCACAAGAGTTAAAGACAGAGCGCTAGGGCGAAGCATCTATCCACATGCTTTAGCAGCACAATTCATGACAGCTACATCTCAGAAGTGGCCTGTATGTCCATCAGCAGAGGAATGGGTAAAGAAAAGTGATATTTACACACAGTGGAGTACTATCCTGCTGTAAAGAAGGATAAACCTGAGTCATCTGTAGGCAAATGGAGGTACCTTGAGACCATAATATTAAGTGACATAAATCAGACACACAGGTTTAAACATCATATGGCTTCTTTTATGTGAGAAGCACAGTATTGATAAAGGGCAAAATAAAATACATATCATAGGAAAAAAGAAAACTGATCTTTTGTAAAAGAGAGGGGGTCCAAGAGACAGAAGAAAGCGGGCAGAGATGAGGGGAAGGGAAAGAGAATGAAGAAGAATTCGAACGTGTTATGTACATGGACCAATTCACCACGAGGAATATAATCAAATTAACCCGCAAAAATAAAAATGGAAAGATTGTATCCCGTGGTATTGCGGATACAAGTGAAAAGTACAGAAGTTATGAGCATTCCAGGGGACTTTGAGTCTGGACACAGGAGAGAGTGATCTATAAGAGGTCCACGATAGAGAGAGAGAGAGAGAGAGAGAGAGAGAGAGAGAGAGAGAGAGAGAGAGAATATGAGTGGGGGTGTCTGGCGCTAAAGCCCCCAGGCTCAATGACATAGTAAGTTTCATTCAGGAGGCAATGCAGACAAATCCAAGGCACCGAAGAAGACACTTCTGAGGCTGGAGGAACAGAATTATATTTTAAACAAGGAGATGATAGTCACATTTTCCTTTTATTCATCCAAATTATAGTTGGTAGCTTATAATTCAGATCTGAATGATGGTGGGGAAATAAACTGGAGAAGTCCAGCATCATCAGGCCACAGCAGCCCTTCCTCATTTGCAGCTTGTGATGGAAGGGGTGTGGGTGTGTGTGGGTGTGTGTGAGTGTGTGTGAGTGTGTGTGTGTGTGATCATATATGAGTGGAATGAGCCTATGTGAGTGTGTGCATTTGAGAACATGCATACATGTGAGTGTGTGAGTGCATGTCTATGAGAGAGTGTGTGAGGTCACACGTATGAGAGATGTTTCAGCGTGAGCATGTGAGTGTTTTTCCCGAGTTACCAGCATGTTTGTCTCAGTGGTTTGAAAGCCAGAAAAACCCAAGTGATTCCTAAATGAGAGCACCCTCCTGCCTCCTCACTGGAATGAGTGAATTATTTCAGTGTTTGAGAGCCAGACGTGGTGTCTCACTGACACAGCAATGACAGTGTAGTGCCTAGAGGTTAATCCGGGGTTAATGAGTGACCCTAGACACACACAGAGCTCAGCTCTCCCCAGAGAAAGTGCAGCCCCAGCCTGGCCTTGCAGACACAGAGCCCAGGACAATGGCACCCAGCCCGGAGTTTTGTTAATAGAATAAGCGAGTCTCTACCCATTCTGTCAATATTGTGTTCTTCTGTCACAGCAACTTTTCCTCATGTAATTGTCAATAAATACAAATTAACCTGCAATGCGTAATAAAATGCAGTATAGTAGAGCCATGGGCAAAGCACAGTAGATTTTGAAAAACTGACTGCAGCCAGTGATACTGAGAGCCAGCACACAGCCACGCCTCTGTCCTCCACCCTCTCTGGCCCATTCTGCCTCCACTCTGGAGACTAAAACTCCCAGACCTTACCCAGTGGCCCCAGCCCATGAGACCTAACAGAGTTTTCAGAAGAGACTTGTGGGAAAGATTTTCCTCCATGATGACAGAAAAATGGAGGAGTAGAGAGTTTGTGTTTCTGTTGGGTTCTTCATAGACATGAGATATGACAGAAAAATAAAGTGACTGTTTAAAGCTGACAACATTATCACCATAAAAGGCACACTGCCATTAACCTCTCCCAAAAGACTCTTGCTTGCTCCAAGCACGCTTTTCCCACGGTTCTTGCCACTTTCTGAAGCAGTTCCAGAAGTCTTTGTTTCTGTTGTTGTGTCTGCTTCAATTCCTGAATCAATTTAATGTATTGACCTTTCATGGATATTCTGAGTTTGGAGAAG
The DNA here is from genome assembly GCA_004027455.1 of Hydrochoerus hydrochaeris. Taxonomy (NCBI): domain Eukaryota; kingdom Metazoa; phylum Chordata; class Mammalia; order Rodentia; family Hydrochaeridae; genus Hydrochoerus; species Hydrochoerus hydrochaeris. The sequence goes on from PVLA01005828.1 coordinate 64,245, forward strand.
AGCCAGAAGTCACATGATGCCAGCTTCAGTGAATGAGGTGGGTGAGACACGCTGTAGTGTTTTTATGACCTGCCCTTCTGTAGATGGTGCTCAGAAGCATTCACCTCCCTTTTGATCGTAAAGACACTCTGGAAAGGGGACTCCAGAACTGTTTCAGGAAGCAGCGAGAACAATGGGATAAGTGTGCTCAAAGCAAGGGGAGTATTTTGAAGGAGATTAAGGGCCATGGGTTCTCTACTATAATAAGCTTCTTGAAAAATTTAAAAACCACATATTTCAATCATATCTCATATCTTTGTTATTGTGCCCTAAATGTACTTACAGGGTAACTTACTCCATGTTCTGTAGCTATCAAAAAATCTCTGAAGCGGAGTAATTTATAAAAATTAGAGATTTCCTTAGCTTAAAGTTCTGGAAGCCTGGTGCCAACATCTGCTCGGAAGATTGTGAGGACTTTCCCCCTACACCACAGAGTGGCAGAGGGCATCACATAGCCAGAAAGACCAAGCACGCAAGCTTGGGCATCTCCTCACCTTCTTACAGGGCCACTGGCCCCATCATGGGAGGCCACCTTCAAGACCTTATGTAATCTTAATTACCCCTCCAAAATCCTACCTCCAAATACCACCCACAGATATATGAATTTGAGGATGAAGTTATGGCGTGAATTTCAGAGGGAACATTTAAACCTTGGCACAGGTTTTGGGTGTCTGTCACAAATTTCTTATTAAGCAAATGCCTCATGGTAAAAAGTGTGCCAGTTCCCCGGGCACCAGCATTTAGGCAGGTGGCAGTGTGATAAGGGCCAATGAGAAATTTTCCTACACAAGAGACCTGATCCTCCATAGGCCTGGGACACAGAGAAACGGTGTCTCACGGCTTAAAAACGGTAAGGAGGTGGTTTCCACGATTACCCTGTCTACCAGTCATTTGGTATATGAACACAATCTCACCCTAAAACAAACATAATTCAGATGCACCTCAGCTTTTAAGAACTGGAGGTGTTCCTGGCTTCTTTCTTCCTGTAAATCAATCATTTGCTGTTTAATGATATGGTTTAAAAGGTGCACATATAACAATTACCTATAGGACAGTGGTCCTACAAGTCCATAGCACCTAATGATAGTATAGCTACCTTAGTTTATGTAAGTGTACTCTGTTAGTCAGATTTTCACCACTGGGGCAAAATGCTTAAGTCAATTAATTATCAATTTGATTTGTTTGGGAGTCACCTAGGGATTAGTAAATCACACTTCTAGTTAGGTCTGGGCGGATCATGGAGAGATGATCTAGGGGTCTATATCTGGTTGCTAGGTCTTTTCTCTTTGGCACTGATCCCCTGCCACTGTGTTCCCCGCTGTCTTTGTTACTTTTCTATAGTAGCTGAGACAAAATATCTGACACCCAAAATTAAGGAAGAAAATGTTTATTTAACTCACAGTTTATAGAGGTTTCAGCCTATAACCAGCTGGCTCCAAAACAGGATGGTGTGGCAGAGGGGTAATCATGCTACAGAAGACAGAAAAAACAACAAAAGCAAAAGAGGGGAACAAGCCTCTTTTCTTCCCTTATAGTGTATGCAGGCTACCTGCTGTAGGGCATGTGTAACGCTCACATTCCCAATCTCAGCACTAGACAATGAACCAATCACAAACTCTAGATTCAGCTACCTCTGAAAAGCCTACCCCTCCGTGAATACATGAGGTTTTGGGGGGAAATCCAGGTACAAATCATAACATCCACCACCATGAAGTGAGCAGCTTTGCCTTGCTAAACTTGTCTGCCATGATATTTCTGCTTTGGAGACAGCCCACCAGGGACTAAATCCTCTGAAACCATGCGCCAAATGAACCTCTCCTCTTTTAAATTTGTAGGTGTTAGCTATTGCGTCCATCAGTGAGAAAGCTGAACAATACAATGAGAAAATTTATTTTGGCTTGCAGTTTCAGAGGTTTCAGTTCATGGTTGGGCAGCTCCATTGTTTTATTTCTGTAACAAGGCAGAAACTTCACTGTAGAATGGCATGGAGGGGGAACACTACTCACCTCACACTGGCTAAACGCAGAGATGAGGGGGAAAAGAGAAATCAAGGTAGGGACCAGCGGTAAGACATCCCTTCAATGCCATGCGTCTATTAAGCTGCCTCTTCAGATTAAGCCCCTCTTCTCAATAAGCTCACTGACATTGAACTCATCAATGAATTAAGCCCTCCTCACAATACACTCACTTCTCAGAAGCCAATCAGCTGGTTACTGAGCCCTCGGCACATGGTCTTTGGAGTCCTGCCAGATCCAAACAGAGCATATGCTCTGTGATATGTGCATGATGAAGGCTCCCTAGTGCACCTCAAAAGATACATCCTCACCAGGTGCCCACAACTAGCAAGACAACTTTCCGGTATTCACTTGGGTTCTCACTCTGGACTATCACCACTTGGTCCTTTGTAATAGAGAAGAGAACTTTACTGTCCTTTTGGATCATGTGGACAAAAGGCTGGAGATCTAATAGTCCTAGAGGAGAACAGTTTTACAAGCCTGGGGCTTTTTACAGAAACACTGAGAAATCCACAGAAGACTTACTTCCTCACCCTCGCCTTCCCACTTCCTGATGCTGTCATTTGAGGACACGATGCTCAAGCTGGGGCAGTCACCTGGCTCTCATGGGGATCAAGGGACCCATCACTCAAGGCTGACAGAGGACAAAGGTGTGAACCTTCATGCTTGCGAGCATCACCGATCTACCGAACTGCACTTCTTCCAGCCTCTGCTGAGATGGTAAGTGTCCGACTTATTTAAATCAGTTCATTTGGATCTATGCCATCCACAGTGTAAACCATGCTAATACATGCAAAAGTGCAGGGAAGGGCCTTTTATCTTTCTTCTCTTTTTTTCTTTTTCTTTTGTGAATGAGCATGCAGGGAGTTGTTCATAAGTCATTATCTCTTTGAACTATCATGCTAAAAGTGGATCCCCAGGAATTTTGTGACGTTAAGAATAGTTCTAGATTGCAGGGTGCCAAAGCTCAGAGGCAAGTGTGTGGAGGTTAGCAGAGTCACAGCCTCTCCGAGACCAGCAATGGAGCCGAAGCAGGAGCTCCACACCAGATGGTCAAAACTCAACACGACATCTGCTCTCAAGTGTTCCCAGGAAGCAACATCGCCCCTCAGCTATGGCCTCAAATACTAATAAGTACGTGGTACCAGGTGCTTTAGCTCACCTGGTGCCCTTAGCCCCAGACACAAATGTCTCTCGGGGTTGAAAACAGGGTTTGAGCTCAGCTTAAGGCCATGAGAAACCGCTGATAGCACCATCTGGTCTTCTTTGCCTTCTGAAAAGACAGCCCTGCATGCAGGAGAAAGACAAGGGTAGAGAAGAGCTACCCAGAGTTTCTAATATTTCCTACAAGGCAGCGCATACCTTGTGTTCGGGTTGTAAATAAAATAAGCAACAATCCAAGGCCTAAATTTTCCACTAGAAGCTGATGCTGAGCTGAGACAAGAGTTGACTCTCTAGAAAAACCACCAGAACAGCCTGGTGACCAAGAAAAGCCGAGTTTATTGCCAGCTGCAGTGAAAGAGAACTTCCTGGTCTGAATCTAGGGTCCAGGACCCTTGGGTGAGTCTCACCAGGCAGCTACATGTCTAAATCTGTCAGATTACAATAAAAATATCACAGACGGGAGGTTTGAACCACAGACATTTATTTTCTCACTGTTCTGGGGCCTAAATGTCCAGGATCAAAATGTCAGCCAACTTGGTTCCTGTTATGGATGGGCTATCTTCATCACTTACAGATGGCCACCTTCTCGCTGGGTCCTCATGTTCCCACAAGGCCTTTCCTCAGCGTGCATGTGATGGAGGGAGGCAAGAGAGAGCCCTGTATATCTTCTCAAAGGACATTAACCATTAGTCATATTGGATCAGGCCCCCTCCTTGTGACCATCTCATTTAACCTTAATTACTCCTTTAGAAGTTCCATGTATTAGTCTGCTTTTCTGTGACTAAAACTTGATCATTTATGGAGAATAGAGACTTGTTTATCTCTTCATTCCAGAGGCTGGAAAGCCCAAGACCATCGACCCAGCCTGTGTGAGGGCCTTCTCGCAGGGAGAGAACAGGGAGGAGGGTATCACATGTCAACACAAGCAAGGGTGCTACTTCAACACTCTCTCTCTCTCTCTCTCTCTCTCTCTCTCTCTCTCTCAGATTTTCAGTGTTGTAAGTTGAACCCAGAGCCTTTGGAGTGCTGGAATGACAGGTGTGTGCCCCTACTACATCCAGTCCTTCCTCTTTTATAAAGCCTTTAATGTCCTCGTGGACATCCACGCTCTTGACCTCATTCTCTTTTTAATTAGTTCCCAAGGTCCCACCTTTGAAACCAGGAACATATCACTACAATTGTCTTAGGAATTTAAGGATTCAGTTTCTAACCCAGGATCTGTCTCACATGGGGCCCATTCAAATAGCAGCACCCCGGTGCCCAGTGCGGCCTCACCAGCAGAGCTCACCAGATTCTGAAGTAGGGACACATCGTGTCTCGGTGGAGCATTGTTGTTCATGGCCTTTATATCACCTTGTCCCCTGTGTGACTGTGTGCAAGTGCTGGAGAGTTCCACCCTTGTCTCGGTTCTGTGTTCTGTCTGTGCACACCTTATACCAACCCCAACACCACCACCAGAGCAGGAAGCTCTTCCTAGCAGCTTCTGGAAAGATCTCTGTTCAATACCCTGGAGAAAAACTTGAATTCCAGGTTGCACAATGTCTCTTTGGGTCTTTGGGAAAATAGGTGCCACTCTGTCTGCACTGATTTAACATCCGGGCAAGAGCACTGGCCTCCCCTTGGCTCATTCTTCAAGGAGGATTTGAAGGGCCCAGGAGGTGAATTTTGCAGCTGTTCTTTCAAGCTTTCCAGGATTCCCCTGCCTCCAATGTCAAAGATGAAGATTGGGATGCTGCCTTGGGTTGAATTATGTCTCTCTAATGTGTAGACATCATAACCTCCAGAAGCCAAAATGGGACCATATTTGGAGACACAATCTAATTAAAATAGAACGAGGTCATCAGGGTGGGCTCCAACCCAGTGTGACTGGGATCCTCATGAGAAGAGGAGATTGGAGGAGGGCACACACAGAAAGAAGACCAGTAAGGGGAACAGGGGGCCACAGTCACCTACAAAGCCAAGGAGAGAAAGGCCCCAGGAAAAAGCAAACCCCCATGACAGCATGGTCTCAGGCTTCCACCTCCAGAACTGGCAGACAGTGCATTGTTGCCTTTTAAGCTGCCCAATCTGGGGTGTTTTGCTGTGGATCCCAAGCAAAGTGACACGGATGCCAACAGTTTCCCACAGGGAAGAGACTCAGCACAAATTAGAGCGAGGTGGACCCCATCACAAAGAACACTTTGGCCCACTCAGGGTTTTACTGAAAGGCATCTCACCTTAGCCTTTCTGCTGAAATGACTGACTGTTTTGAACAAGAGAAAGGGTGTGTTGTAGCCAGGGATTGCAAGGAGAACAATTACATACAGGACACACAATTTATAGTATTATTTATAATGGTCACCCAAGGAGTCAAATACAAAGAAAGTGCAGGAAATCTGTCCACACACTAAAGACCTAAATATCCAGCCAAGGACCTGCATCCCATGGTAATAACCTGCATGAGTTCAGCTGAAAACCCAGAGCCCACAACAATGACCCATGCAAGCCTACCTCACGGATCTGCGCTGGGAAGGCCCAAGGGTCAGCAGTGGAAGCAAGAAGGTCTATGCCAGCGGGGTGAAGGAGCTGTGCCAGCAGGCCAAGGGTTCTGCAGTACAGCCAAGAAACAATGCTCAAAGTAAGGACCAGGGCTCCCCTGAGAATTATCACAGCCATCCTCAGTGACAATGAGGTCCTGAGCTCCTCCGACATTGAGAACAGCCAAGAACATATCAGGAAGCCAGCATGAAAAACTTCTTCTGGAAATAAAATGGCACACATCTTTCCCTCTGGAGCCAGGAGGCAATGCTCAAAGTAAGGACCAGAGCGCCCCATCATGAACTATAGCTTTTCTCAGCAACGGGGTCCTCTGTAAGCACAGCCAAGTTCGTATCAGGGAAGCCAGCACGACAAACTCCTCCAGGAGAACCAGCGACTTCAAATAACAACACATAGGAGAACCCACAATGCCACTCTTCCTCCCCAGAATTCCTTTTTATGCCGGCAACTGTCCTCAGGTGGGCCATCCACACTCAGCATCACGCTGATTCGGTTCAGCTGATGTTTAAGTTGACCGCTAGTTACCAATCCACTACAGGAGGTGTGTATGATCTTCAGCTGTCAGAGGACGCTTTAAGCTATTTTCACATAGAATCCATTGCCAGAGCACTGGGCAGAAGAATAAGAGTGCTGCCCTCACAAACTATGCACAAAGCTGAAAGATGAAGAGGTTACTATTTCCCCCAGACAGGCAGTCTCATAAATCTTAACCATGACTTATTCCAGAATACACACTCACTGCCTTGGGTGACCCGGAAGGCAGCCCCAGGCAAGCAATTCATCCCCTAAAAAGTGCCACACAAGTGCCAGCCCCAAAGCCTTGCCTGAGGGGATGTGCTGGAGAAAAGAACAGCATCTAAATAAAAAAGCTGATTATAGGGAGAAATGAGAGATGAGCCACCGAAACATGCAAAATGAGCCATAATGACTTATGCAAATATCACCCAGCAAATACTCCCCTGCAGGGTTGTAAGTCCATGTTATGCTTGATAGTGTGCCAGATACCTGGAAACGCTTCTTGAGAGTTGAGTTCTGGTACAGATAATTTTGAAAGTCTTGAAACGAATTGAAATAAAAAAGACTGTCTTAGTACAGAGAGAGAATGTTTGTGATTCTGTGAACAGAAGAAGGAGGCTGGACTGTCCAGGCTGCCCATCTCCCTGCAAATGGAGCACTTGGACATCAAAGCAAACCTCGCCACATCCTGTATCTCCTTCAGAAAGTGAGATTCTAGGTACCAAAGCCATGGACACTTCTCTCTCACTCTCTCTCTCTCTCTCTCTCTCTCTCTCTCTCTCTCTCTCTCTCTCTCAGCAGTGATACAGATAGACCACTGCACTACATCCCAGCTTTTCTTATTTTGAAACAGGACCTCTATTATAGGATGCCCTTGAATTCACAATCTTCCTGCCTCAGTCTCCAGAGTAGCCGGGATTATAGGCATGTACCTGTGTTCCTGGCCCAATCCTTCTGCTAAATAGTAAGGTCACTCCTTTCAATACACTCAGAAACCTCTCATTTTTATGTTCTTAAAGTAATTTGAGATGGCTGGTTTCCACCCTGTACCCTGAGAGGATACACTATCCTTCCAGTCCATACGCATTGGTCACTCCCTAGTGAGTTGCCACCTACTTCACAATCCCGAGCACCAGGTACCCGTCAGTGCACAGTTCCTGTGGGCTGGGATTTCGGGACTGACGTAGCTCAGGGTCTCCTGGTCTGCAGTCCAGCTGTTGGCCGGGCTGTGTTCTCATCTGGAGGCTTGGCTGGGAAGAGTCCCCTCTCCATTCACCCAGGTTGTTGGCAAAACGTGTCCCATTCAATCTGTGTGATTGGGTTCCCCTGATTCTTGCCGAAAACTTGTCCCAGCACCGCTGGGAGAGCACCCTCCTGTGCCTGGCACTGTGCTTCTTCACAACCACCGGGGAGCCCCTGGGAGGGAGCTCTCCAGGGAGAGGGTGGCCCCTCTTCACTGGGTCCTGATTGATTAAATTCACAAATAACAATTTTTCTTTTAATTAACTCTTTATTCGCTGAGTTAGGGCCTTAGTGAATCTGCAAAACATCTTGACCCTGGTCCTATCCCGTTGGCCAATGGCAAGTTGCCAGCACCACCCATGTGCTCCCCGAGGTTGGGAGCCTGCCCCCAACCTCCGCGGTCAGCAGGCCCAAGCATAAACCTCTGCCCACCAGAGAGGGTGCAGGAACTCATGAAAGGCAGAATAAAATGCTGGCTTCGGGCTCCCTGGAAGCTGAAAAGAATCCTTTCTTGATTTTAGATTCCAATCGGCGAACATCCACAGGGACTCATGTGACTCTCCACTAACATGGATCGGTCCATTCATTCCTTTATTAACTTCAGCGACTTCCACGTGGAACTGGGAGGGACTGTCACTCCAGGCCCAAGTCCCAAATAGGTTTCTTTTTTCAAAACTCCCTACGTAGCTTTTTCCTGAACACAAAGCCTTCTTTCTATGTGTCACACAAAACCCGAGTCATAGAAGCTGCGGTTCCTTCTGAGCACCTTCCATGCACTTTATTGTGCTATTTCAGGTGCATTTTCTCGGGTTCTCAGAATTCACACATAGGGTTATTTACTTATTCCAGGTTTATAGACAGGAAAAACTGAGGTGTAGAGAAGCTCAGGTTTGGCTGCAACACCCAGACATTTGAATAAGAATGAAATCCGGGTCCTGTGACGCAGAAGTCATGTCTTCATCCTGCAAGATGTCACGCGTGGGGAAAGCGGGACATGACGGTGCCCTGGGTGCCACTGTGCAGAGATGAGTGGGGCTGTGGCTTTGAGAAGGCTTGGCTGTCTTCTACACGTCCCTTACTGCCAAGAGTTGGCGCACGCTATCTTGCAGCCTTCCTGTCGCCGAGCAGTGTCTCACATGTTCACCACTCTCTCTTGTCCTTGTGTTCTTGCACTGTCACTGGGGTGTCTTCTCTTCTGCGCCATCATCTGTGCACACCTGGCCTGGAGGGGGGATCCACCCTCAGGATGGGAGGACCAGCAGAACATTCAGCTTAGCGTCTCACCTCATCAGACTTGGGGACTCACCCTGTGCTAGGGTTGGTGTAAGTGTTCCCCAAAGGCCATAGGCTACAGACTTGGTAGCCAGTCTGGGGTGTACCTAGAAGGTAAGGCGTAGTGGGAGGGAGCTAGGTCACTCAGGCACAGCCTTGGGGTAGGTCAGGCTGCAGTCCCTTCCTCGCTTGCTCTGTCTCTCCTTTCTTCCCAGCCATCAAGTGGTGAGCAGGCCTTGTCCACCACGCAGTTGTGCCCTGATGTCCTCTGCCACCACAGGCTCAAAGTCACAGGGCCCACTGACTGTGCCCTGAAACATCTGCAACCCTGAGCTAAAATCAATCTTTCCTCTTCATGCACTGATTGTCTTGAGTACTTTGTTCCAGTCATACAAAGCTGACTAACACATCCACTTGTCACCAACAGTGACTGACTCCCAGTTCACTGTCACTCATTCCGGGAGACTGAGCTTCCAGCTTCCCAACCCCACAGAGTAAGAACATTTCCACACCAAAAAGCTTTGTCCAGTCATTATTTTTGGTTGTACCCTATGGAACTTACAGAATTTTTGACATAGAAAAATGGCGGTTCTGTATGGCTTAGTGTAATTGTTGCTGCCATGTGTGAAGCACTGTGCTAGGAGCTTGTATCATCCCATCCAGTCTGCAAAGCAGCTTCAGCAGGTAACAGCACATTACACCAGTGTTTGTGAATCTGGACCTGGGTTATAGAGAGCTTGAGTGATTCACCCCTAAGCACACAGCTAGCAGGGAGCTAGCTGGCTCCAGAGGCCACACAGACTCCACTCTCCATCAAGAAGCAGGGAGACTCATCACTGGACAAAGAAAGGGCCCAGGGACACTGAAATACCACTGACCAAAAAGCCCAAGGACTGATGGGAATCCTCATTTTGAAAACACAGATGTTACCAAATAGGAAGAAAATGCTCAGATGGGAAGGGGAATGCGGGAAGGAGGAGGGGAAAGGAAGAAAGAGAAAAGGAGGATGAAAGGGGAATAAAGCTTTTGTGAATAAGGAGAAGGAGGGGGTTGCAGGGACAGATGGCAGGGGAATGGGGCAAAATAGGAGAATTAAAATATATCACATACAGGAACCAATTCCCTACGATGAATGTGATCGTGATGTGTGTCTAAAATGCACGACAAATTTAATTCACCAAAAAAGACACAGGGGTGTGGGAGTCAGTGCCCACCTCCTGCACACGAAGGAAAGCCCCTGCTTGTACCTTGCTAAAGGAGGAGAACAGCATTGGCTTGGAAAGGAGAGGACATGGGAGCACCATACCACAGCTGGGCAGGCTGTGGTCAGCCCCACGCACAGTGGAGCACGGGACATACAAGACGTGAGGTTCACCCTGGGTCAGACACTGTCCCTGCCAGGAAGCCTCCAGCCGCCCATCTGTGGAAGGACAGCAGGACAGGCTTGGACAGTGCATCTTGCACTGCAGAGGACACAGCTTCATCTTCTCACTGCTCCCAGCAGCCCTTGGGGACTCAGGAAGGAGCTAATGTCGAGCACCAAGCAGGCGTACAGCGAAGGCATGCTCTCTGGTCTAAGGTGAAGACCTAGAAGCTCTAAGAAGTACACTGTGGCAGCCACCGGCATGTGCCCCGAGGACCCTGGCCGTGGGGAGGTGTCATCCACATGGGCTGGCAATGCTGTGCCCTGAAATCCATCAGTGCTGTGCTTACAAGAGCTCTCGCTTCCCTGGGCTGCTCCCAGCCCATGACCAAAGCGGCCAGTCACTAAGGTGGGCAAAGCACTTTGTGAAGACTGCAGCACCACAGCCCAGCATGTGTCCTCCCAGCTACCCTCCGTCTCTCCTCACCCAGGGCGCGATGGCATCATAGCTTGGTGGCTCCTGCACCCTCCCCAGCCTCCTCCCTCAGTCATTTCATGCATAAACCCGAAGCGTGCTGAATCCATCCTGCCCTCATGCTTCACGGAGCACCTGGACTAATGCAGAAGCGGACTCGTGTGCGGGCCTTGGCCAGATTCCCCTCATGTCCCTTAAGCGCCTTCATCTGTGCTGTCCAATTGGTGATCACTGTTCACCATGATATCTAAGAGTCCCCACTCTTATACGCTCTGCAGCATGGTGGAAAGTGTGCAATGCTTCAGTGATGCTTAACTAACAGGTGACAAGTGACTAATGCCACAGTGCATCCTACAGGACACAGAGGCTTTACAAAGGGCTCCGGGAAGGGAGGAAATGGAGCTGTGTGTCCAGGCTTAACATCTGAGCTCCGAGGAAGGCCAGACAGTCCCTGCCATAAGCAAACATCCTGTAGTGGGCAAAACCACCTCCATCTACCACTCTGAAGCCACAGGAAGACTACCCACTCCCACTCACACCTGAACAGACAGCCCTTCAAGGGCAGGCCTGAAATGAACTCAGCCTTGTACCAATGTGCAGCGGTGCTGTTTGGAGGGAAAAGTAGAGGCCAAATAAGACCATGTTTATGGTTGAGAAGACTCTTGATGTCTCAGACATTCTGCCATAAGTGTTTTAAAATGTTTAGCCTTGAAAATAATCAGGCTTATCCCAGAAGGTATATGCTACTCTTGATTTGGGACCAGCAATTAACGGGCTGCTCTGAGGTTACTGAACTCTCCACGGGCCACGTTCCCAGGGAGAGCGGTCTGCTTGGGAAAGGACAGGGTTGGTTTCTACCTCTACCCAGTGGGGAAAGCAGCAGTTGCGCATCAAACTGTCACTACATCCACAATAAAATGAAGGTGCTCCTCACAGTCTCTGTGATGAGGTTTGGCATAAAGTCGCCCTTTCTAATCCGGGCTTGCGGTGCTGATCATTCACAGTCCTTCTGCCTGAAGCCTAAGGCATTTGTACTACTGGTCAGGACACAGCGCCATTGATGTTCATTTTCCTGGCTGCAGCGATGATCACGGAGTACTGGCGACTGTTTGCAGGCAGAGTCCTGCCAATGCTGCCTTTAAAGGTTGAATTAACAACCAGAGGAAAGTGGCACGTCTTCCTATTTCAGTGGCAATGGAAGACGAGGTTAGCATCTAAGAAGCTTCCCAAAGGTGCTAAGCTGAAGTCAGTAACAAAAAGGAGGAGGGAATTTGGACCATTAGAGTTGAAGGTATTAACTTTTACTACAAATTTTAACACTCATAAATGTACTTTGATTTTTTTTTTAAACATTCACACATACACACCTGGAGACACCCACAAACAATACTTTGAGCAAGATGGAAAGGACAAATTTTCTTCAATGCAGATCGTGTTAACGTCTCAGATTCCAAAATCCAGCCCAAATACAGTCCAGCCCTCAGTTTCTTCATCTCCTTTTCAGTCAGTCTGGTTTTCTTTAAGTCTTTTCCTCCTAAAATGAATGGTCCTTTACCATTAAAAAATGTATATCAGAATCAGGGAGATTGAGACACGGTATGGGGGTGCAGTGAGCAGGCTTCTGCTGTAGCCCGCACCTCCTTCCCGGGGCTCCCCCACAGCTCCCTCCTGTTCCAGCTGAGTTGTTTACAGAGGTCCCCACCCAGCCCATGGGGGGCATCCTGGACCATCCTCAGGTCCCCACCTTGCTGCTCAGGATCCCAGGGGGATTCAGGGAGAGCAAGGTGCCCTAACAGATTGTTCACACAGATAAACATTCATACAACCCAGATTTCAGAACATAGAATAAATCAGGGAATTGGAGTTAGATGGGTCCAGGGTCTAGGCCTGCCTCTGCCTTGTATAACGTAACTCTGCACAAACTCTTTCCTTCTAAACCTCAGTTTCCCCAACCCTTAAGTGACACTAGTGCTACTATTAACCTGTAAGTTTGCTATGAAAAGCTGGGGAAATAGACACAACACATTTAGCAGAGTGTCTAGCATGGGACGTGCTGGTATTATAATGGCACTGTAGTTTTATTCTGCATCTTCTGTATTTGGTGACAAAGTTACCACGGGAAGTTCCTCATTGGAGAAGCCACTATTTCAGACAGGTCAGTGCCTCACTGCTCAATTCGTGTCATTATATTCTGTGGACCAGGAGGTGTAAGGAGTCTTTCATTATAGTCAGTATTCAGGAGCTGCCCAGAGTTTTATGTTGAGAAGGAGTCAGACTGAGTTGGGGTGATGGCACCATTTAGTCACGTCTTCTAGGTGACAGTAAGAATAAAGGGTGTCGTGCTACATGTGTGTACTCCCTTCCCTCCCTAGACAGTTCAGGAGTAATAAACACATCCACACATAATATTTAAAGATGTCACATATTGACCAGTGAAGAGTTAGGTCATCGTCATCCAATACATCATGGTTGACATAATTGTCAGAGGTTGCAGTGAAATCCTGGGTAGTTCTCTCCAGCCAGGCTCTGAGCACTTGTGCGTGACCTTGGGAATCCTGGCAGGAAGTGGGCTACCTGGCTGCTGATGTCACCTCCAGAACTTATATTGGTCAAGTACACTGCAAGTCATCCCTACCCCTATCTAGGAGCCACACGTAGTAGCCACGGCAGACTCGGAATCAGAGCTCACCATGGCAGCCCCTCCTCTCCCTGACCCTGCTCCAACCCTTGGGCTCCCGAACTCCAGACTGGGGGAGTCGTGCTTCCCTGCTTCTGAGCTCCCTAGGTCTTGCCTGATCCTCTTAGCCTTGTGTACTGTCTGCCCCCAAGTCTCTGGCTCACCTGAAATCTTATTACAACAGAACCTATCTCGCAGACTTTTTTTTAGTATGAAATAAGATGGAAAATGTAGAGAGCATAGCACACAGTGATCACAGTTGCTTCCAACTAGTCAGATTGTAAATACAAACTCGACTTTGCCCAATTCAATCCCAGCACCCCCAGCACAAGCACCCCCCGTAGTGAAGACAGTAGGATTTGGTGGGAGGCTCCAAGAGAGGAAGGATGGCCTCCCGACTCCTGGCTCTTCACCAGACAGGGCTGCATTTTTAGCATTTGATCTGTCATCATGACAGTAGGACCCTCAACATCCCTGGGCCAGTTATATGACAAAGCATCCATCAATGAGCAGCTGTGTCCATAGTATGTGTGAGTCCATTTCTGGGCAGACACCCAGGAAACCAAACGTGATGAACAGGACTCTGGGATTATTTAAGAAAGGCAGTGGAGGCAAATCCAGAACTCCCTAGCAAATGAGCCCCATCGTTGAACCGCAGACACATTCCAAAGCATAAGTACTTGAGGTTAATATAACAGCATCTGAAAGTCACTAGATGTGAAACAACATTCATATAAAGACATTTAACACACACAGGACTTACATTCTGCAGAATAATTGGCTTCTTGGTGCAGTGCTCTGACTAATAGGCATCGCGCTTGGTTGTATGATGGGATGACAAGAACTACGAATGCCCAAGTTATTATTTTGAACTAAACGTCACAGTCAGTCAACTCTAAAATTAATGCTTGAGCCATGAATACAAATGGCAGTGATGGAATAAACAGGAAGAAGATGTTCAAAAGATTTTCATTTACTAGAAGATAATAAACTCCATCATGTTTACCTCTTTGTCATTAGAGTTTCAGAATTATAAAAGAATAGGAATAAAAATTAGAGAAGAAAAATAAGAGCTTGTTTTCTATCATTCATGTGATGAGTGATTGGAATTCAAAGTGTCTCCTTATATTCACCTTTCTTTCTGAATTTCATCTTCATATTTATAGGGTTTTTTTAATTAGGGATTGGAGTGTTTCTCCAAATAAATCCAGACATTTGTGGAAGAGTGTTTGGTGTCAAACTTGTCATGAGGAAAAAAAAAGCAAAAAGCATGCTGGTCCTTTACAGCAGTTTGCAGCACCCAAAACACCATGATGGAAGTTTTGTAAACATCTACAAAAGGACTCCGCCGCTTTAGTTAGTTCCAGCATGGAATGGGCTCCATCTCTTAGCCTCTGTGAGCATAAATTTCTGTCTTAACCACCTACTATTGCTGGGGCAAAGTACCCGACATCAGCACCATAAAGGAGGGGAGGTTAGTTTTGTCTCACATTTTTAGTCCGTCCTTGACTGGCTCAAAGCAGGGAGGCATGAGGAAAGGTCTGGTGGAAGACAGTTGCTCACCTCACGGCACTCAGGAAGCAGAGAGTCCAGGGAGATAGAACCTTCTGGGGCCACACACACAGTGGTCTGAATCTTCCAGCCAGACCCTGCCTCCCACGAGTGAACTGCAATAACCCAGCCATCCAATCATCTTCCAAATACATTAGGCTTCGGGGGCTATTGAAGGACTAATGTGTAACACTTAGCATGAGTGGAATCCTCTCTCTTATCAGAAGCCTCTAGCACATCAAGGCAGGTTGGAGCCAGCTTCCAGGAGCTGGACCTGAGCGGGAAGAAGATCGCTCCACCTCCTGTGCTGGGTGTGGGGACCTGGCATCCAGGCTCACGAGTCACGTTGGCCCTCCGTGGGCCATGCCAGGTCCCCTCAGATGGAGGCTAGCAGCCCCAGCCTCTCTGTCCTCGCTGCCTGCTGCTTTCAGCAGTTCATTGACGTGGAGACCTCACGGTATCAGCCTCGGCGGAGCAGGGATTAGAAAGTCTTCCAAGTCCTGACTTTTACATCAGCCGTGTTCTGTGGTTGTTTTTGAGCCAGGGTTGCTGACCATAAAGAACTTTCAGGATACAAGTCACTTTTCCTCTTCTCTTCTTTTAAACTCTTCAGGTGAATAAATAAATCAAAGAAGCAGGCGGTGAACACCAGAAAAGAACAAAGGTGAAAGGCTGAGTATGAGAAGAATGAACACAAAGGAGGTGGAAAGAAGGAATGAGGCGAGGAGAGATGGCTGCACAGGCGAGGGTGCAGACAGCAGCCAGCCCTGCTCAGCGGCTGTGGGCTGGGGGAGGCCTGTTTTATTAGTTGCCACTTGGAATCTCATAGGATTTACAGCCAGCAACCGTGTGTGTGTGTGTGTGTGTGTGTGTGTGTGAGCGCACAGGCGTGTGTGTGTGTGTGCACAAGCGCGTGTGTGCATGCACTCTTGATCTATAACCACCTTCTGTTTTTCACTTCCTCACATTAGGGGAATGTCAGATTCTGGGAAAGGGTCAATCGTTGACTCCCCTGTGAGACAGCTTAATGTGGGCTCTTGCCTCCCTGCTGAGCGTGTCTTTTGAGAAAGAAAAATAGCCCATTTTTACAGCTGAACAAAAGTCCATTTTCAACTCATAATTCCTCTGCGTGTTGAGCAAATGCTTTCCTCTGCCGAGCTTGAGCAAATGGCAAAATAGACCATTCTAACCACTGATGTGTTTGCACAGACTTCACATACAAATGTTCCTGTCTAAATTTATATATGTCCATTAAACCATTAGAATAAATAAAGTGGTAAGGTATATTTTTAATATAATGGTGAAGTCTGTATGTGGGCATATACGTTATAATATACTATGTATTAGATGTATGTACAAATACACGTGTTATAGTTGAAACGTGAAGTGTCGCCCAAAGACTTGTGTATTGAGGGCTTGATTCCCTATTCAGCAATGGTCGGGGGTGATACCTAGAGAAGTCATTGGATCATGAAGGCACCGACCACATTGCTGGATGGATCCATTCAGCATTAATTCTAGGCACATGGGCACCTTAGCAGGGAGGGCCCTGGCACAGGCAGCAGGTCACTGGGAGCATGGCTTTGGGAGGTGGGGCCACCTTGCTTCTCTTTCTGGCTCTTTTCTTCTCCCTCTGCCTCCTGGCATTTCCACTGTGACGTTTCTGTCTTTGAGCCAGCTGACCGTGGATAGAAAGCTCCAAAATCATGAGTCAAATAAACCCTTTCTCCTCAAAGTTATATATGTTGGGTACTTTGTTCTGGTGATGGAAAGACAATACTGCAATAAGTATACTATTGTGTATAATCACACATACACACTCATTTACAGCTAGTGCACACTGGGCATCCCAAGTAGGGCTCATGTTTATAGAAGGATCCCCTGGGCATGTACACCTGTGTGTACACGCATAGGTAGGTGTGACTGAGGAACAAGGGATGGAAGTGAGGGCTCTCACACTGAGCTATACCCACAACCTTCTTGGAAATGTTGAGACAGGGGCTCAGGAAGTTCCCCAAGTGGAACTTGAACTGGTGATTCTCTTGCCGCCACCTCCCAGAGTGCTGGGATTACTGGCATGATCCACTGCACCTGTCTAGGATTCTCTTTTAATGCACCCAACAATCCCAGGAGAGAAACGCTGTTAAAATCATCAAATAATAGCAAGGAAGCCCTTCCCTGGTCTTGTCTGAGTTTCTAGCTGCAGTTACAAAGCTGCTGAGCAGCATTGATGGCCCAGATTTAACCCAGGCTCTGTGTCACTCTGTCCTTTGGTTACATGATGTCTTTTAACCACTCCCCATGGATGTGCTCCCTTCTCTGGAAAATAACAAGTGGACTCCTCTCTTGGTGGCTCTTGCCCACAACCTTCGTGACCTCTAAAATCACATTCCCACCTTTTCCTCTCTGGACACCTGTGCCTCACCTCACTGGGATCTGCACTGTCCACCTGTGCCCACCCAGGGTTCTAACAGGTAAGAGCAGGTGGTGGCCCTGGCCCCGTGGGCTACAAATATTGGTGTAAAATGTCACACACAGGCATCTGGAGAGGAAAAGCATAAAGCCAGGAGGCTGAAGGCTCACAGGGCACCATGAGCCTGCTTCCAAAGCAAGGAATCTCACTCAGTGCCAAGAAGAACTGACCTGAGGATTCCAAGAGTGGAACCCAAGACCTCAGGTGGGCCCCTAGGAGGAAAGCACAACTCACCACACTAGAAAGAGAGCCATTTCAGATTTTCCACTCAAAAGTTATAAGGAGCCATGGTCCAGACTAAAACATTGTGTGTGTGATGTTTCAGATTCAACCAGAGGACTGATGAGGCTTTGCCTCCCCACACGGAGAGCTCATGGGGAAAGTGGTTCTGTCTGCACCAGACTTGGTGAGCAGCCAGCCAGGGCACTGTAGTTGTGTGGGAGGAGGCCAGCTTAGCATGTACACACACACACACACACACACACCTGCGTTCCAAGGCTCCTCGCCTCCACCGAGACCTCCTGCTCACAGTCCATGGCTAAGAAATTTTGCTGCCTCTGACTAATTCTCTTCCACTCCTGGCTTTACCTCCTCCTCCAACCCCAGCTTCTGCAGCCACAAAGAGGCAGCAGTCCCCGGGAGCTCTTCCAGCTCCACCTGCTCTGCATCCACTCAGGAATGTCCCTAAGGGGGACAGAAGTGCCTCCTCTTCCACCTCTTGACTGCAGTGTAAGAGAATAAATGTTCTTGATGCATTCAGTCTAGCTCCCAATTGACGGCCTTGATGCTTGATCACTCAGGAGATGCTTTAGCTAGGAATTTTTCTAGCGTCTTGGAACTTGATATGATCCCAGAATTGACACTTTGGGGAGGCAATAACTTCAGCATAATACAATATTTGAGTAAATATTATCCTCCTTAGTAACAATCATTTGACATTTTCATTTAGTGTCATAATTTTTGCATTGCACAAGTTTGGTGAGGTAATGACTCTGTACTTAAAAATTTCAATTTGCTAAGGGGTTCAATTTCCAAAAGAAAGGGTGAAGATTTAGGGGTGGGTATATAGCTTAGTGATAAAGTGATCCCATGGCATGCACAAGGCCCTGGGTTCAATCCTCAACCCTGTAAAGGAAGGAGGAAGAGGAGGTGGCGGCAGATGTGGAGTGGGAGGAGGAAGAAGAAGAGGAAGAGATAGAAGAAAGAGGAAGAAGAGGAGGAAGAAGAGGAGGGGAAGAAATTACAGTTGTATTGGAATTTTGCCATTTATATGCTTCTTACCTCCATGCCATGAACCCCAACAAAGATGCAAAACCAAATTACAGCAGTGTACTTTTCTACTTTCCATAGCTGGGGTAAAATATCTGACATACATAAGTTAAAGGAGGAGATGATTTTGGTTCAGTTTCAATAGTTCAATCCGTAGTCAGCTGGCACTGGGACTACAGCATCAGAGTGGAAGGGCGGGGTGGAGGAAAGTAGGTGATAAAACAAACGTGGCAAAATATTCAAGGGTCAACCTACTCTCCTTCAAAGACTGACCATGAATGACTTGGTGTACGCTATTAGTCAGGTTTCTGTCACTACAACAAAATACTGGAGCCAATCAATTTAAAAATAGCCAGGGTTTACTTTGGCTCATGGTTTTGGAGGTTTCAGTCCCGGGTTTGTTTGGGCCCCATTTCTCCTGGGCCTGCGAGGACACAGAGCACTGTGGAGTGAATCTGTGGTGGAGAAAGCTGCTGACTTCATGACAGCTGGAAAGCAGAAGGATGGGAGGAGGAGGAGGCTCTTTGCCCAGAATCCCCTCAAGGGCGCTCTCCCAGGGACCTGAGATTCCTCTCCAGACCCTGCCTCGAGGCCTCCACCGCCTCCCAATAGCGCTAAGGACTGGACTTGACCTCTCACATGGACTTCGGAGGAGCCTCTAGCTGCAGACTCTCGGGCCTGCACACGAGTGTGCACACACACGCACATGCACACTCTACACAATTTTTTTCTCTGAACTTTTCAAAAGTAGATTTATAAATCATGTCTCCCTATCATTTCATATTTTGATTGCATTTCCTAAGAACAAAATGATTCTTTTTTTTAATCACAGTTTTCAATTCAGGAAATGTATCCTTGGCAAAAGACTTTAAATGCATAAAATATTCCCACTGATCAATTGTCAAAAGTGTGCCCCATTGATTTTTCCCTCCACTGCAAAGTCCAGTTTGGGGTCAGGCCTTGCATTTATTTGTCATGACTCTCAGCATTGTAGTGTAGATTTTTTTCTTTATTACATTATCGATATTTTTGAAGGATAGAGGCCAGTTATTTTCTAAAAAATTGCTCAGGGCAGGTCTCCTTGATATTTCCTGATTACTGGATTCAGATAATACATCCCTGGCTGTTATTTTACATGATGGTGGTTTGTCCTGCTGGGCTATCACCTTGGAGGCACATTAAGTCCACTAATGTTTGTTTTGGTCACTTGGGCAAGGAATTTAATGGAATTGCCATGTTCTGTTGCCAGTTTTTCCATGAAATTACTAAGAGATTGACAGAAAGAAATTTTCAGACCATGCAAATATTCTTACATAAGTCTACCATCAGCTGATGGTCTTGGTCCTAAACAGTCTTCACTAGAAGTTCAAAGTGCAGAAGTTTCAAGGGTTTTTAAAAGCATCCTTAAATCAAAAACTAAAGTAGGATACTTGATTTTTTAAAAACAACTACAATGCATAGAATCAAGACTTCTGTGATTCCACAGAAGTACCATCGGGACTTCTGGACACCGGCCCTCACCTGCTCTCAAGGAGGAACACTCCTGAGAGGCGCTGGTTTTCCCAGCTGGAAAACCTTTCTAGGAAGACAGGAGGTGGCGTCATCCAAAGTACAGAATGGGACTGTTCCCAGCCGTGGGAAAAGTCACTGTGACCGAGGATATCTTGCTTAATAAGACACCTTGAATTCTGAATCTTAAAGCAAAAGGTGATCATATTGCTCAGCGTTCAGATGTCAGATGTCTTACAAAGCTCCCTGAAGTGGCGCATTATTTATTTTTAAGAGATATCTGTGAATATTGGTTTATCTGTCCTTTATATATAGATAAATGACTATCTCACTTTTCCCCAGACAGCCCTGGCTTATGACATTTGTCATCTTGCAATTAGCAATAGCTTCTCTTCCACCTAGGAAACCACCTCCTTCAAAGACAAATTATATAATCACTCCAACTTGAGACTTATTTTCCAAATTATTTAAGTATTTGTTCCAAGCCTATAGCATTTTTTTTTTACTGAAATGGAAATTACTTTTTCCTTGGCTATAAGAAGAAGGCAGCTTGTTTATGAAAAAGAAATCAGAAAATCCAGAGGCATAAAGGAGAAAAAAGAAACCCACATAGGGTCCCTTTCATTACCTTCTTTCCACTTGTGAGGTTGCTGTAGTTTATACCCCCTGCATATCTATTTTCACATTTGATTTTCATAGCTGTAACACCACCGAGCTGAGACTATTCCATTTTACAGCGGGTGATGCTGAGGCTGAGGAACCTAAAGCCCAAGCAATCTGCCTGGAAATCTTGTGCTCTCTCCCCTGTAACACATTGCCCGAGAGATACATGGTAATAATGGCTAATAGTACTGACTTCTTGCTAGATGGATTCTGAGAGTCCTCGGCAGTCGCAGGAGGTCAGTATAATGGAGCAAATAATGCCTAACGAGGGTTGGCAATAATCCAATTCCAGTCTCACAGCTCCTAAGTGATGGATTTGTCATATTCAACCCCACACCTGCCAGGTTCCTGTGCCTGAGCTCATGGAGACTATGATTTACCACTTGATACTTTACAAAACCAGTTTCACTGAGGTATAGTTCACATACAATAAAATTCACTTGTGTTGAATGTATAGTTCCATGAGTTTTGTGCAATATAACCATCATCACTGCTACAGACTGAATGTTTTTGTCCATCAAGATTTGTATGATCCTAAACCCTGATGTGATGGTATTAGAAGCTGGGTCATGAGAGTGCAGCCCTCATGAATAGGATCAACAGCCTCATCAAAAGAGGCTCCAGAGAGCTCCCACCCCTCTTCACCATGGAAACACAGAGCAGGAAGGTGCCAGCTGTGAACCAGAACTGATGTTGCACTAGACACCAAATCTGATGCCACCTAAGTCTTGGACTTCCAGCCTCCAGAACCTCAAGGACTAAGTTCCTGCAATTCATAAACTACCTGCTCTCCAGAACATCATTACAGAGTTCATAATGCTGAGTGACACAAATCAGACATAGAAAATTAAATGTCACATGGCTTCTCCTACATGAGAAACCCAAAGTAGAAATAATTTGAAGAGCAAAGTGATAGGAAATGTGAGAGTAAACTTTGCAGAGACGGGAAAGCAATTTGTGGATATGGGGAGTCAAAGGGCAGAAAGGGGAAATAAAAATGGGTAAGACACACTGTATACATACCGATACCCTGCGATGTGCAGATTTAGCATCTGCCACAAACACATACAAATAAAAAAATTAAAGGAGCCTAAATGGACCATGGCAAACACAACCAGAGCATTGCTGTCACCCTAGAAGCTTCTCTGTGTCCCTCCACCACAGCCAGACCCCTCCACACCACGGCCCCCAGGCAGCCACTCTCAGCTTTCTATCAGGCTTAGTTTGTCCTTTAAAGAACTCTCCATGAACAGAATCCAAGGGTCATATACACTTTAAAATGACGAGGCTGGATTTTAACTGTACTCCAAGTCCTGGGACAACATCTGATATTCAAGGAATGTCCCCTCCATTCCTCACACACCCTTCCCCTCACATCCCTGTAGGATTTAGACACGACTCATGGATGATTTGCCTTTACCTCAGCCAAGACCAGGCCCAGACCCAGCCCACTCCCACGCTGTGCCTGGTTGGCTAAATTCCTTTAGCTCCACTGATCACACAGAACAAAACTTACGGTGACAACAACGAAGACTTATTACTCTCAGCTTGAGCTTACAGGTGGCCCCTAGAAGACTAGGGCGGCCACAGTGCAGAGCAAAGCCTGTCTTCTGTCCAGGCGGTGCCCTCTCCCATTCCCCTCTCCTGGTTGTCCCAGCCTTGCTAATTCCTCTCTAAAGGAAAAAACTCTGTCTGCTGAACTCTCAAGACACGCGCCATCACGTGGCCAGAACATTCCCCCTATTATAAGCACTGCCTCCTCACTCCTTGCAATAACCCTTTTGTATAAAATCTCTGCTGTGGATCCAGATGTCTTTTTTTTATTTGACGTATGTCTATCATCACTTGCTCAACATAATTTTTTAAGATTGAACCATGTTTTCCCTTGTCCCAGCCATTTGCTTCTTTTACCAAGGAGTGATCAATGTACAGCACATGTTTAAATTTTTTAAAATGTATTACAGTAAAAGATCCATTGCCATAAACTCCCTCAAAGTATTCCCCTTGCTTCAAACACACTCATCCCATTCTTCCCATTCTTCTCACCACTTTCTGGAGCAGCTCTGGAGTGCTCTTTCCTGAGGGTCTTTATGAGATGTGATAAAAAAATACAGTAAATACGGCTGCTGAGTACCATCCGACAGAAAGGCAGTCTGGTAAAATCACTGTGAGGTGTCTATCCACTTTATTCACCAGATTCACCACGCAATTTCCGGCTCTTTCCCCACAGTCAAAACAACCATGAAAGGTAAATGTTTGAATTGACTCGGGACATGGAAGCAGTCACAACAACACAACTGAAGACACTCATGAAAGAAGATTTCCAGAACTGCTTCAGAAAATGGTAAGAATGATGGGATGGGTGTTTGAATTGGAGTATTTTTAGGGGATTAGTGGCAATGTGTCCTTACTATAATAATTTGCTTTTAATTTAAACACTCACTGTATTTTTCTGATCACACCTCATATTGCTTTATAATATTCTGTGGTATGAATAAACAAGTCATTTATCTATACGGCAACCGATGACTATTTTTTAAGGGACATGGGCCACAGTGGTTGTTCTTGAGCAAGTCTTTTTGTAGACATGTGCTTGTTCTCTTCTGGGTGAATTTCTGGGAGTGCACTTGCATGGTGTCTCACACCGCCTGCTAAGTTAGAAGGTGGAAGCATCTGTACCTTCCATGACAATAATGACCCTGAGACAGGTATGAAGCAGCACTTCCTCATCACAAAGTTCCCAGGCTCCTTGCTGTCATTTCACTTGTGCAAAAGCACATATGACAGTTCCTAAAAACATAAGCTTCAGATCCAATTCTCCCATTTCCAAGGAGCCCAACATTCAGAGCAATCCATAGAAGAGGCTGGAACATGTGCATACGAGTTTCTAGCGATACATATGTCCCTTCTGCTGAGGCATGGCTTTAATTTGCCCATTTTTAATGTTTCACTCTCAGCGTTATAAATATTATGTCCTTTTTTTCTTTTGGTGCATCTGCTGCTCCTCTCTCCCCAGTAGATCCTGGTTTATTGTGTTCATAAATAAGAAATGGCAAACATTGGTTCTTTTTACAAAAACAAAGGCACATTTCTTTCCATGCCATCAAATTAAGTTCAGCTACTACACCAGCTAGAATTATACGACAATTCCAGAGAGGAAGAAAGAAATCAGCATTTAAAAAAAAATCCCCATTTGATTAGGGAGCCAAGAGAAGAGTGAAGATGAAGGGTAAGGGATTAAGGGGTCCCTTGTGAATTCTCATCTCCACCTCCTACAGCTTCTGTAGTGAGGCTGCCTGCTCGCTTCCCAGCCCAGCTGACCAGACCTGGGGGCTGCTGATCAAGGTTGGGACACAGCGTGGAATTGTGAAGGAGGAGAGGGAGAACTGGAACCAAGAGAGATAGGAAGCTGGCAAGAGGCCCCTCTCCCTGACGGTCTCACAGCTCCAGAAAGAATCTAGCCATGACTATTTTCACTCTGAACATCGCCACCTACATGGATCGGATATTTTCCAACTTTCCGAACCCAGCTGCCCAGCTTACTGCTTGTCAGAAGCCCTGACTGCCACCATCAATAACTGAATGCCTCCAAGTGTTCTAGCTGTACTGCGCCTGGAGCCCAGGCTCACCTGGCGGGGGTGGGATTTTAACAGGAGCTCAGAGTCTCAGGTTAATGAAGGAGTATTCACTACTCTACTCTCCAATTAAGGCTATTTATTTCCCAAAAAATATAGTGTAATTGTATAACCCTAGCAACAGAAGTTACTTGTAATTACAGATTTATAAAACAGAACATCTAGCCCCATATTAAGACATTTCAGAGAGCTAAATAAACATGCTCCTGGTTCAGTGTGTCTGTGAGCTTGTTTTGCTGGCGATTTTTCTTCTATCTCCTAGAATAAAGCAGCCTGTTTCATTGCCTTTGTTTCCCAGTCTCAGCCAGCCAAATTGTTGTCACTTTTTAACAAGTCCCTAGCCCACCCTGTTCCTCCAGGCCTCTCTCTGCTGTTTCACGGCCTGTGGCTAAGAGATGTGAGTGTGAAGGCAGGTGTGGGTCCCCCTGCAAATCTCCAGCTGTGCCCAAACTTTCCAGGCAGCATAAAGACATAAAAAGAGAGCAGGGGTGACAGCCCTGTCCCTGCTATTCAGAGCCAGTTCCTTCAACTGCAAAGGTCACTGTTGTCCAACAGATTTACCAGACATAATTACAGGGAGTCCACTTAAATTTAAATCTCAGACAGTAACAACAACAATAAAAATTTTGCATGAGAATATTATACATATTGCATGAAATAGATTTGTACTAGAAGCAATTACTTATCAGACTTGCGAGTGTAACTGGGTGTCTGTATTTTACGTAGCTTCCCTGCGAGGCAGCTATGCGGTCCTCCATTGGGAATTACATGGAAACCTTACTACACAGAGTTGGTCCTTGAGGTATATGCTCCATAAACTTAAATAATGATGACTCGAAATATACTTTGATTGCTTCTTTACTTTTATGGGCTGGACCCCATGCTAAGTACATTCCCTGGCTCGATTCCTTCATCCTCACAGCCCTTTTGGAGATGGACATTATTAGCATTGCTGTTCGACAAAGAAAGAAAGCAGAACTGCCACGTGTAAAGTCGGTTGCCCAAGGCTCTGACCAAACTCTCACTCAAGCCTTTGCCCTTCGCACATGCAGCCCTCAGTAGACATGGTGCCTTCCCCTGAAGTCATTGTCCTTGATCAGGACAATCAACAAGAACCACTGAGGAAGGTATCTCCCAGTACAGTTCAGACCTGTAACTGTGCGTAGCTCCATCAGGGTTTAAACATAGAGAGGCGACCTTGTAAGCAGGGGTTGCTGGGATAATTCTGAGGCATTGGTCTACATCAGAATCTCCTGAGGGTAAGAATTTACATGTCTAACAAGCTCCCCAGAAGCTATGGATGGTACAGGGCCAAAGGCTACACTTTGAAAATTGCTGGTTTAAGGGGGACACGAGCTTTGCTGTGAGCTACCCCAGAGCTGTCCCTCATTATTGCCACCTAGGAGTTATACAATCTTATGTACACTACTTAAATTCTGTGCCTTAGTTTCTTTGTCTATCACATGAACAACATACCACTGATGCATCATAGAGATGCATGTAAGTACATTAGCTTTCCCATTATTGGGACACTGTACTTGGTTTAAAGGAGGAGAAGTTTAATTTAGCTCATGGTTCAGGGGAGTCAGTTCATGGTCAGTTGGTTCCAAAGTAAAAACAGCAGAGTGGAAAGGGGATGCTCACCTCATGGAAGCCAAAAAGTGGGGAGAGAAGGGAGGAGCCAGGAAGGGAAATAGGCTCTTCATTTCCCATGACCCACCTCCAACTAGGCCTAACCTAACAACATAGGCAGCTATGAATTCATCAATGGATTAATTCACTAATAAGTACAGCACCCCCATGGTCTTATCATCTTCCAGAAGTTCCACTTCTGAATACCTGAGAACTTGGGGGACCTTTAGACATAAGCTATAACTATAAGTTTATATGAAATACTGCATGGAACTACTTAGTACCATGGCTGGCACTCAAAAATAAAAAAGGCAGCTTCTTATTACCATCATTATTTGATTATTGCTAGGGTTTTGAAAGCAAGGTGAGCTGGGTTCTAGATTATTTTCTATCACATAGTAACTCCATGGACCCGTTCCTCTCCTCTCTTCAGCTTCTGATTACCTACATGTAAAATGGGGCTCAACATTCTGTTCTGGAGAGTGCCAGGCACTGGTCTTATAATGGTCAGCCGTCCCTTGTCCTGAGGCTTCAGTGTCCTGCTTTAGTTGGATACCTAACACTATCTGACTTGAAGATCTATTATCAAACTAAGGAAATCAAAGCAGCATGGTATAAAATATTAGTACAGAACAGAGAGTCCAGAATTAGATCCACACAATAATGGAGCATTCAATATTGACAGACACAAAGGTCATTCCAAAAAGAAAGGATGATCTTGTCACCAAATGGTGCCAGGACAACTGGATATCCACATATAGAACAAAAACTACAATCTGTGCCTTGCATCCTACACAAAAATGAACTCCAAATTGATCTCACACCTACACTTATAACCAAGTCTTTGAGACTTTGACTAAATCAAAGACCGATAAGACAACAGAAAAGAACACGCTGATTAATTCTAGAAAAGACTGGCTCATTCCTCCAGTCTAGCCTGATCTATCACCACCTGAGATGAACAAGAGACCTAAGAGTGCAGAAAACATTTGCTGAGGGGTGGGTGGGATCCTGTGCCATTTGAACCCCAGCTAGAACTGGGAAAAGGCTGGGCAAAGCAGCTTCCAGAGCTGGAGGCACAGCTCCATTGCTGCAGCACCTGGCACCCACAGTCCAGGGTGCCCTGGCTGACTGCAGCTGCCATGAACCAGCCCAGTGGAAAATGGGCGATGTGGAGAGACCAACAGGCTCAGAAAGCGTCACATCACAGCGCCTGCCTTCTCCCTGTCTCTTTCTTTCTTCTTTGGACGCACTGGAGACTGAACCCAGGCCCTTCACATCCTCATCCCTTTTTATTATGAGACAGGGTTTCACTAAGCTGCTAAGTCTCCCAGACTGGGCTTGAACTTGTGATCATCATGCCTCAGACTCCCTGGGCACTGTGGTTACAGGTACACACCACCAGGACTGGTTCTCTTCCTCATTCCAAGCCTCCACCCTCCGTGTGGTTCACATTCAAATGTGCAGAACACATCTGCACCAAGGGCCCACAGGTCAGACCCGTGAAAGCGCAGCTCTAGGGTGTAGAGGAGCCGCCATGTTGTGCTCTTGCCTTGACTCTGCTGAAGGTAGTGGAGCGATTGTGCTTGTTACTGTTCTAATCCCCATGAGCTGGAAGCCTAAAGCGAGCTATCCATGCACAGATACCCCAGGGGCACCAACACCAGACGCAGCACCACAGCCTGTCACTCTGTACAAAGCGGTGATTTACAGCTTGGCCCTGCACCTTGATCATCCTGTTTTCTGGGAGAACAAGCTCTTTTTCTGCACAGTGCAGCCTTCAGGGAGGTGAAGGAAAAAGTGCTCTATGGATTTTTAGCACATTTATTTTTCTGCCAAAGCAGCATGTTATTTTGGCCCCGATGGGTGGGCCTTCTTTCCTCAAGGGAGAAGTTTCACTCGGAAGTAAACGCACTCATTTACTTCATTTGCTGGGCTCTTTGGGAGGAGTAAATGTAAATGGCCAACTCACCAATTAGGAAAAATAAGAGTATGAGGCCTAAAATCAGATCCTAAACTCTCCTTCTCTATACCACTAGAAATCATGACCATTTCACGGGCAAGGAAACTAAGGCCCAGAGGAGGGCAGTGGCTTCTCCCGGACCCCATGATGAGTTGCTGGCTGCTATTCGCTGCCTCTCACAATATCCCCTGCACTGGCCAGGACCTGACAAAGCTCCTAGGTGGCTAAAATAGCCTGATTCAGCAAATAAAAATACAGGGAATGCCAGTTAAATTTAAATTTCAGGTAAATACTAAATCATTTTCCATTGTAAGTATATCCCGAGCATCGTGTGGGACACGTTTACACTAAACAACTGATGATTGAAAACTGTTTTATCAACAGAAGAGATCACTCAAGGCCTGCACTTATTCTCAGTTATTCCCGTCGTGTCTTTCCGAGAGGTGGTAGGTTGGCATCCTGGGATCGCAGTCAGGTTCTGATGGGCAGTGTCTACATAAAATAAATCATTGGAAGCAAGACAAAGGTCACTGGTATATAAGAAAGCTCCCCAGTGCACTACACAGAACCATCCCCAGAAAGTGCAAAGTAATGTCTGACCCAGGAGGAATGAAAGAGCCGGGAGCAGAGAAGCCCGTTGGTAGCTGTGTACCCCGACGCCTGTGCTAACAGAGAGGGACATTTGTGGGAAGCTGTGTCAACAGCTAGCTCAGAGCTGTGCCCTTTGGTGCTGGGGCCTGGTTTACAACTCACAGAGAGACATGAAGCTGTGACCTGGTGTAGAAACAGTCTCACCTCCAAAGGAGCCCCACACAGCATTCCCCCGTCACTCTCCTGTTACCAGAGTTTCTTCCCAACTGGAGTCACCACAAGGTCCCTGCAGCAGCCAGCTCTGCAAAGCAGCAGAGATGGGCAGGGCCCCCAGCTGGACCAAATGCATACACAGCCCACCTCCATCCTTTGCAGATTCAGTGTGGACTAGTCCTGCACTATAAAATGTATTTGTGACCCCAAAATCAATACCGAGGTACAGTAGGAGTCATGGTGGGCATGTGCAAAGTGATAAAAGCTGGGGTCACCCCCTGCCAAACCTGCTGCAGCTCAGAAGCTGTAAGCAAGCGTGCTTCTCACAGTCTGATGAGTGCCATGCTTGTCACATTTCTGTGCTCTCTGTAGGTGGAGTCACTTTGAGCGCTGTCGCCGCAGGGCTCACATGCTGCCTGAGTGCAGGAAGCTGTAGGGGCCTTTGGGAAAGGGCACCGTGTTAGACGGTCTCCGTGCAGGCAGAGGAGGGCAGGACGGTTGGTACCAGTTCAGGGTCAATGAGCCAACCGTGTATCCAATAACGTGAGGCACACGGAGGAAGGGCAGGCACCGCAGGGCGTGCACCGCCTGGCTCGCAAAGATGCATCACCAGCCCGGCCCGTGCTTCCCCTGGAGCTGTATTTCAGTCTGCATCTCATCAAGGGTTTTCGGTCTGGTTCGGTCTTTGGTGACATAGAACTTGATTCCTCCAGTGTTGGAATAACAGGCTGTGTCAGCCTGTGGAAAAACAGGCTTGGTCATCCTGTCCATGCAGGAAAGCAGAGAAGCTGGAGGAAAAATAACCAACCTCCCATGGGCATCGGCCACAGCCCAGCGTCTCTTCCTCGGCCCCCCACACGATATGCCCATGCCATGGTGACCGCGTGCTTTATTTCTTAAATAGATTTTACTTTGGAGGGCACTTTCACATTCACAGCAAAACTGAGCAGAAGGTATAAAGAACACTCATAGACTCCTCTCCAACACACACACACACACACACACACCAGAAACATCCCTCTGAGACAGCTGCTGACCCACCTTTATCATCCCAAGTCCACAGTCTTCATCAGTGGTCACCCCGGTGTTGACGACCTTGTGGGTTTGGACAAATGTAGGATGACACGTATCTGCCGCCATGGTATCCTACAGAGCCTCTGTGCTGCCCTGAAATCCACTATGTGTCCATCCTTCCTCGTACCTCAATCATGCACTCCTTCTCTTTCTGCATCATTTGCCTTCCCAAGTGTGTCATAGCATTGGGATCCTACAGGGTATAGATTTTCATCATGGCATCTTTCATGGAAGCACTGTGCACTGCTACGTCTATTGCAAACACCCACATTTGAATTCCCCAATTTTTGGTCAATATCTGAGGGAAGCTGATCGCTCCAGGGTCACCGATCGCTCCAGGTTGCACGTACCTAACTCAGTTGACCATAAACCACTGTGGCCGAGAAGTTGTAGGAAGCAACAAATAAACCCTTTGGTTTATTTCTGATGGTCTAAATGCAGCCTAAGCTCTTTTTCTCATTCAACCTGGGAGAATCATTTCTGCAGAAGAGCTCAAGATTAAACATAGTTTTCAGGGCTGTTGTTGTTGTTTAGTAGTCTTGGGGAAGAGGTGGATGTTATTTAAATGCATTCTTTTCTTGCCTTTGGAAGTCAAGCCTTCTCTGGTATTTCTCACCGAGGCTGTGTGGGTCTTGAAAACCATGTTTTCCTTCGCTCTCAAGACATGGTCTCCCCATGCTCACTCCCCAGAGTCCACTTAAGCAAACTCTTTTCTGTGCCCCAGAGAGAACACTACCCAGTGTTGAACCTGGAAAAAATGCAAACCCAAATCACCTCCTCCTGGAAAGCTGCACTGTGGTATTTCAGCTGCTCCTGCTCCCACTCTCTGTGTGGCCTCACTACGCGGAATCACATGTAAGGAGTTATCACATCTCTCCTGTTCTTGAAGACAGTCTGGGCCCCATTGTTGATAAAGGTCACGGCCGCTGTTCATTTCAGTTTTATCTGCTTGGCTCTCGGCTTCCGGGATCTCCAAGCAAACACACTTTTTGATGCATAATTATTAGCCTCGTTGCTTTTTAAGTGCCCAGGCTCAGGAATGCATTCTTGCAGGTGCTGCCATGGACTGTCAGAGGGACAGGGCTCCGACCTTGAACACACTCTGGTCAGGCTCCACCCTGCTCTATTCCCACTGCACTCCCAAGTGGCTGTCCTTGCCAAGCACGGAAGTCCATTTAGTGAGACTCCTCTACTCTTGGCATCTAATCAAGCTACCCTGCCCCAACCTTCACCTCTAAGCCCCTGGCTCCCTTTTGCAAGGATGCCATATCCTAGATGCCTCCTTTTAGTAATTTCTCATCGACTCACCCCTTACAGCTCATTGGCAATAAATCCCCAGCAGTGTTCTCTGTCCTTGGATTTGAGTAGAAACTCTCTCTCCACTACAGTAGTTTTGAATAAAGTGCTCCTTCCTGTATTAACGAGTGTCCAGATGATGCTTAACAACAGGCAAACTTCTGATTGGCTTCTCTCCACACCCCTTATCCTCAGTCCTCCTAAATTACAGACTGGAAAGTTAGCGGGACTGTGCCAACATCATAGATGGAGTCCGCGTCTACATATTGTTGGTTTCTCAGATTGTTTTATTAATGCAAAATCTCCTTACTGAACTTGAAAATGTGCTTTAAGGTAAAAAGAATGTTTTCTATCTGAAATTTTATAGAAGCTATATTTTCCTTTTCTTTCTTTACTTTTGCATAAACCCAATTGGACAAAATCAGTGCTCTAATATTTAGTAGGAGCAGATGTGGAGCTGAGTAGCTATGACAGAGCCAGCAAAGATATTAGTTCCCAGAGAATCCTAAAAATGAAGGTTTTTTTCCATTAAAGCAACTACAGTTAAATTCAAACAACCTAAAATTCTAGAAACATCCAAGAAATGTAGAAACGGACTATGTACTGAGGTAGATGCTGCTGATGCCCCTTTGTCTGATAAAAGCTTATGGCTGATAAATGAGCCTTCTTTGCAGTATTGGCCTTGGCCCTCAGGTTCCCCTCCCTTCAGATCTCCCCATCTCCTGCCTGTACAAGACCCAAGGGCCGCACCCTTTGCTAAAGGCAGGCCCAGCTGTGTGACGTAAGCGTCATCCAGGCTCTGTCCTGACTCCATGTATACCATGCACCCTGAACCTACCCCAGGCACTGCCTCTGCGAAATGAGCCCAAGGTTTGTTCAAGGTGTGCAATCTGTGATATCAAGTGTATCTTGGAAAATCATCTGAAATCGCCTTCTCAGCCTCTGTTCAGGGCACTCCAGCGCCCGGCCGCACCTACCACTCCCTGCTGTTTCTTGCTCTTGACCTTTCAGAAAGACAAAATTGCTCACATTCCCTTCCCTGGCCCTTCCTTTATTAACTGTACCACGGAAGCGCGCATGCACTCACACATACACACAAACACACCTGTGCGTGCAAACCCACACATCCCCACAATACCTATAAATGCACATTCTTGCACATGTGCACATAGATCAACACACTTACAGAAATGCACAAACACAGTTGCACACATGCACATGTAGTGAGACATGCACACAGGCACATATATAAGCCATATATGGACAAATGCCCATGCACATGTACACACACACACACACACACACACTGCTGTTTCTTGCTGTCATGATTTTTGTTCATGCTTTTCCTCTTCCTGGAATATTGAGTCCCATAGAAAAGGAGTCAGCCTATTAACACTTTCGGGTGCCTCTTAGGCACTGCCTCCTCCAGCAAGCCAGTAGAGTTGACCCTGTCCTTCAAGGTCACCCTGACTCTACTTCTGTCACAGTTTCTTGACATTATTAAAACTCTCTATACATGAGCATTTCTCTAGCTCAGCTGTGAGCGCTCCGAGCAGCCTGAAGTCATGGAGTTCCTTATCGATTGCCTAACCCAGTGCCCAGTAACCAGGAGACATTCATTTTTAAGTGTTTCCAGAATTAAATGGGACAGAGCTGAAAAACTAAAAGGACTCAAGGTAATCGGGGACAGTGGCCTAGGTTGACTTTTGTTGTTGGAGGAACAGGAATTTTCTTTGAGTTATATATAGAATCTGCTCCTTCCTAGAATCAAAGTCCAGTACCTTCTTTGAGGCTTTTCATCATCTCCCGGGCAGAAGGGGAAATGAGAGATTGGCAGCCGGTTTGTCAAAGCTGGAACCTGCAGCACCTGTGTGGGCCGCGGCTGGGCAGAGCGCAGCATCAGAGCACAGGCAGGCCCCACCCCCACCTGGATCAGGTGTGGTGCTTCTCCTGGAGAACGTCCAGGCACGGAAAATCTCAGGCTGGACCCAGCTGTGCACCTGTCTGCCCACCCACCCAGGCAAGTTGTCCTGAGGCTCCAAACCTGGCCGTCCTAACCCTGGGAGTGGGTGTGGCCCTCACCAAACAAAGAGCAGAAGTCACAGCAGAGGCAAGGCATCGCTACCTGGTTCTCTGAGGTCTCCGAGCTGGCAAAAAGGTGTCAGCCACCTTCCTGTCTCTAGGCTGCCTGCTCCGAGGCAGTGACCATGGGGTGATGCATGGAGTGGGGGCAGCAGTGTGCAGGAGAAGCCATTCCCTGGCTACACCAGCCACCAAGTGGGCGCTGAGACCAGAGATCCGCACTAACCAAGGGGCATCAACCCGGAATTCATCTCAGGACTTGATCTTTGCGTACCAGCCTCTTGGGACACCTGAAGGTGCCCGGGCCACCTGATTTACTGCACACTCTGAACATGAGGGCTTTCTAGTTGCTCTCTTCTGGAGGGAGTGAGGGAGCCTATGGGAACACAGACAGGTTCACCCCTTTGAAATGTGGTCCTCAAGTTTAACAGTGGGCGATCTTAAGAGTGTGACATTTCTGCAGCTTTCTCTCTCTTCCCTTCTAAGCCCTCACCTGGACCTAATAAATTGACAATTCTGGGACTCTGCCCAGTAATCTGTGTTTTAAGAAGCCTTAAAAAGATTATTAGGCTATTAAAATTTGAGAACTGCTGCATTATGAGGCACCCAATCATAATAGTCCTGTCACTTGCTGACTGACCAAGGCTTGTCACATTGACCTGTGGTGACAGTCCTAGAAAGAGGGGAACTGCCAATGGGAACAGCACGGGCTTCCGTGGCAGGGGAAGCAAAGCCAGCCACCATCTGCACACAAAGCAGACTGGACAACAATTTTAGCCAGTTTCTATTTTGCTATTTTGTATTAATTAAGATCCTTGGTTACCACAGAGACCGGATTCCGACCTGCAGGAGCTCCCGTTTTCTCTGGAGCTTTTGGGACTAGAAGACAGATTTTTCAAGAAGCACATGAGGTCTGTTAGAAAGTCTCAGAGACCCGAGAAAAGCCAATTGGACCAAATACAAACCAGGCTGTGGATTAAGAGAAGGTCATGTAGCCCTGAAAGTCTGCACTAGCACCTTAGAAAATAAACAAGTGGGGGATTTAGGTCAAAGAGAAATGAGGAGAATTAAAATGCATGTGGAGCAGAGTAGGAATCCTCCCAAGTAGCCCTGTATTAATTAAAGAAATTGATTTTGTATCTTAAGCCCTTTTGAAAACAAAAATCAGGCCAAGATGACTTCACTAGTAAACGCTATCAGACACTTAAGGGGCAAAAGAAAAAGCCAGTTCTACTCCAATTCCTCCAGAAAATTAAACAGGATGGAATATAGTCCAAATCACTCTTAGAATTCAGCATCACCCTGATACCGGCCATCCCTCACAGTCAAATACAAAAAATTTTAAAAATCTGTAACAATGATAATA
This sequence comes from Hydrochoerus hydrochaeris, assembly GCA_004027455.1. Taxonomy (NCBI): domain Eukaryota; kingdom Metazoa; phylum Chordata; class Mammalia; order Rodentia; family Hydrochaeridae; genus Hydrochoerus; species Hydrochoerus hydrochaeris. The sequence continues at coordinate 98,863 of PVLA01005828.1, forward strand.
CATTATAACCAACTGGGTTTCTTCAAGAATGCAGGATTCTGTTTATACAAAAATATAATTCACTGTATTTATAAACTAAAATAAAAAACGTGATCATCTCCATGGACACAAAAAAATGCATTTGACACTCTCCAATGCCCATTCCTGATAATAGTTCTCAGCAAACTAGGAGTACAAGTGAGGTTCCTCAGCTTGGTAAAACAAAGCGTGCACCAGAAACTGGCAGCAGCGCCATCCTGAAAGGTGAGAGCCTGGCGGCCTCGTCTGTCAGAGCAGGAGCAAGCCAAGGATTCTCCTCACGCTTCCCTACGTATTCAGCTAAGTGCTAGACCTCTTCGGTGCGATGGGGCAGAAAAGCAAGGGAGGATGTCTTTGCCCACACTTGATCGGTTCATTTCTGTGTGAGCCTTACTGAACGCACAAAACGGCCGCGAGAACTAATGCGAATTTACCAAAGTTTCAAAATATAACAAAAATATACAAAAATCAACCGCACTTCTATACACTAGCAATGAGGGGGAAAATATGCTGGGGAAAATATGTTGAGAATTGTGAGTAACCTCTACACTGAAAACTGGAAAATGCTGTTGAGAGAAATTAAAGAAGAGAAGTAGAGAGATGAACCTCTTGTTTGGCTTTATGGATCACAAAACTCATTTTTAAAATGAAAACTCTGGCAGCTGGGGATGTAGCTCAGCAGCTCAGGTGCTTGCCTGGTAAGTGCAAGGTCATGAATTTGATCCCTAGTACAAATAAATAAATAAATAAATAACATGGAAATTCTCCCCCAAATTGATCTATAAAGGCAATGTGATTCCAATCCAAATCCCAGGAAGCTTTTTCTCCCCAACAATTGATAAACTGATCTTAAATTAATATGGGAATTTCAAGAGCCTAGAATAATCAAATCAACTGGGGAAAAGAACATATGTGTAGGACTAATATCACCTGACTTCTCAAATAAAATAAAACTATAGTAATAAAACTGATAAAGCAATGATATAAAATAAACAAAGTGATGGAACAGAATAAAGTGTTCAGAATTAAACCCACACCTAAATAGACAGTTGATTTTACAGAGGTACAAAGTCATTCAATAAAAATCCAGACAATTCTGGAACAATGAAATTGTTATACACATGCAAAAAACAAATAAATAAACAAACTACAATCCATACTTTTCAGTACAGACCAGGATCAAGTCAACATGGATCTTAGACCTATGCATAAAATGTATAACTTAAAGCTTCTAAGGAAAGAACATAAAACCAAGTCTGTATGATTTTAAGGAAAATATTTTCTAAATGAAACAGCAAAAGAACAAATGAACAAATTGATAAATTGGACTTCATCAAATCAAAGATGTCTGGTTTTCAAAGAGACTACAAAAAGAATTTTAAAAAACCTCACAAGAGAATCAAAATGGCTATTTTTGTTCATTCAATCCTTTCTCGCGAAGCTAAGCATACTCTCAACACACAACCCAGCAATTGTTCTCCTTGATATGGACCTATATGAGTTGAAAACTTATGAGTGGAAGAAGCCAAGCTGAAAATGCTGCACATATGTGGTTCCCAGTATATCGCTGTTCTGAAAAGGTAAAACCATGGAGGCAGTAAGACCGCGATTGTCAGAAGCTGGGGTGTAGGGAGGGAGGGATGGATGGATGGAATGTAGAGGGTTTTCAGGGTTGTGCTGCTTCTCTGTGGGGTGCTATAATGGGGGACACAGGTCATCATGCATTTGTCCAAGTCCATAGAATCCACAGCACGAAGGCTGAGCATGGAGTTTAATTAGTAATAAAGTACATTTTTCAGTTATAGCATACTGCATGAATGAGAGGTGTAATAGAGGAAATAGGAAGACTGAGTAGAGGAGAATTTAATAGGTACTTTCCACTCAATTTTTCCTTAAACCTAAAATTGTGTTTAAAATACTGCATAATGAGCAACAATAGCAACACAACAAAAGACAAACTACATCCCGGAAGAAGCGGTTTGCAGAGCGTATATATGATCAAAGTCTTGTATCCAGAAAATATGCATAAAATTTAAAGATAAAATCGAAATTAAAAATAAAAAGTGCACTTTCAAAAAAGGATATTTCACCAAAAATGACACGAGTGGGAAACAAGTATATGAAAAAATACTCAGCATCACTAGTAGTTGGTGAAACAAATTAAAATCACAGTGTGACACATACCCATGTGGATAACTAAAATGCAAGAGATTAACCACACCACATACTATGAAGACATGAAGCAACCAGAGTTCTGCCGCGCTACTGGAGGGAACGAACGATGGTAAAACAAACAAACAAACAAACAAAAACTTGAGTAAGCAGTTTGGCAATTTATTTAAAAATTAAATATGTACCCATCATATGATCTGGGCATCCTACTCCTCAGTATTTACCCAAGGAGGGGAGGGAAAGAAAATATGTGTCCACAAAAGTGCTTGTACAGAAATGCTTATAACAGTTTGATTTATAATCCAAAAACTGGAAACAACTCAAAGGTCCACCAATAGATAAATGGATAATCAAATTTTTCTAAAGCCATGCAACAGGACAATTCTCAGGGGAAAAAAGATGAAACCACTGATCTACAGAACAACAAATCCCACAACATTTGTGCAGAATGAACAAAATTAGGGGTGGGGAATAAAAGGAGTATATACTACAATTCCAATCACATAAACCTCCAGAAAATGCAGACAAATCTAAAGTAACATCACACAGTCAGTGGACAAAGGGTGGCGAGGACAGGAAGGAGCCATTTCTGAGCCGCGGTAGACACTGAAAGGTGGAGGGTATGCTCACGACCTGATCGCAAAGCTGGCTCGCAGGTGTGCATCTGTGCCAGCACTTACATCGAACACTTTGAATGTGAACAGTATGTCGTAGGTCAGTTAGACTTCCATAAAGTTATGCAAGAATAACGTGGCACAACTTGAAAGTTTGTGTCACTGGAGATTAAACCCAGGCTCTTCACACTGAGCTGCATCTCCAGCCCCTCTTAATTTTTTTGAAATTTGAGACAAGGCTCACTAAGTTGCTAAGTTTCCCAGGCTGGACTTGAACTTGCAATCCTCCTCCTGCCTCAGCTAGCCAGAGTGCTTTGATTGCAAGTGTGTGCCATCACACCTGGCTTGGAGCTGTGTTTTTAATTTCTGGTGATCAACAGTTGATGACAGTCCAGAAACTATAACATGGTCCTTGTTTGATCAAGCCCCAGGTCACTCTTCAGTCCTATAATGTCAGAATCATTTATATAGGTGATAGGCATCAGCTGTCCTGAAAGAAATCTATTTGTATCAAAATAAAAGAAATGCCAGGAATACAGCACTGGTAGCAGATAAGGAGAATCAGCATTGTCAAGGCTTAGAGCCTCCCAGGGCTGCTCTTGGTGAGGCTATTCCACAGCAGGACAGGCTGTCACCTTGGCCTGAGGTCACCAGTGTCTCTCAAACCTGACCTCCGGGAGTACAGTGTCTAATTACATGGAGGCTGACTCCTCCAATTCACAGTTATTATTCCTCTGCTGGTTTTTTTGAACCAAAGCTCTGCTCTGGTAGGGATTTTTGCAAGCAGAAACAATGAATAACATCTATGAACTCTCTGCTTTATAGAATCCTCATACTATTTGAGGCAGTTTTATGAAGAAAACCTCAAACACAGGCTACTTCCTGTAAAAAGTACTTCCCAGAAATTGGTTCCAAAGACAGAAATCAACCACACAAAGAAAATGCACAGTACAAATAAAATATTTGCAGAGGAGAAAAGAAAAAGAAATTTATACCCTATGTTAATGCCTTGGTCATTTTGCTTTATCAGCCACAGATATGTAATCAACCTTCCCCATGAAGCTTTGCAAAAACACCTTGACAGCAAGATAATCAATCTTCCTTACCTAGCATCAAAATTTATTTAAATAACGGAACTATTGTAATGTTAATTATCTTACAAGGCACAGCATGGATTCTTTCTAAAAAGAGAACAATAAACATAATTTAAAATTTTCCTGGTGAATTATGGCTATTAAATACAGCACACGAAATAAATACAGTGCTTATTTGTTCTCATTTGCTGTGGACTGAAAGTCTAAGTGATCAGAAGTTGGTCTGAGTTGTATGTAAAGAAAATCAGGAAGAGATAAGTAAATGGCTTTAACAGCAAAGGTTTTGGAAAAATTATTTCTTAATATGTAAAGGCCATTTTTATTCCACATTCAGGGTAAGGTCCTAGAAACCTGGCACATGGGGAAGGAGTCTGTAAGGAAGGTCAACAGTGAGCTGGAAATGACCAAAGTATGTTATATTCATGTAGGAAATGAAATAAAATAATTTTAAATTACAAAATAAGAAAGTTGGAATGTATGAAAAGGATATTACCTCAAAATAAATACAATACTTTTGAGATTATAACATCAACAATAATCTCCTAGAATTCTCAAATAAAGATTTTTTACCTCCAGTGGCCATTTCTTTAATCTTCAAAATTGAGTCCAAAGGAAATAAGTCATACTTTTACTACTGCACGGCAGAACCCTGACTCAAAGACTACATAGTCACAAATAAGAAGCTAAAGCCTTATAAAGAATATTAGATACTTGCCAAATACACCAGATTTGCAGACTGCTCTATGCCCAGTGCTAACTTAGGTCAATATCTATAGCTCTGTGTTTAGATTTGGTGCAGTTTGCAATGAGAACTTGGTATGGGGAAGAGATAAAGGTAGCATATCTTATAAACAATCTGATAAATAATATCCCCTATGTGCAGTATAATTATGGTGAGCTTACCAAACTGCAATATAATACGGATCTTGTTTCCTAGTAATTTACTGAGTAACACAGCAGCCCTCTGGATAAATATAACTTTATGTGGATGGGAAAAATTTATGATCTATTACTTGCTCTTATAAATAAAGTTTTATTAAAACACAAACATGCCGGCTGATTTACATCTTACCTGCTGGTATGATTATTTTTGTACTACGATGACAGAATTGAGTAGACTGCTGTGGGCCAATGATGCAGACCAGGGACGGCGAACCTTTTAGAGATAAGCATCCAAACTGCAACCCAAAACCCACTCACTTATCACCAAGTGCCAACACTATGATTAAACCTGAACACTGAGGTTTTAGTTTAGAAAAGCAACTCCTGCATTAACATCTTTTGTCTTAAAAGAAAAAGAAATAACATTCATACCCAGGCTTCACCACCACTGATATAGACTGTTGGCCCACAAAGCCAAAATGTTTACTATATGTCTCTTTAAGAAAAAGTTTTCTTACTCTCCGCATCATGGTATGAATCGGGGACCATATTTTCCAAACCAGCATGAGGGACATATGGTCTGACCAACACCGGCATGTTCCCAGGATAATGATTCGTTCATCTGTTCAATAAATATTTACAGAGTGCTTGCTCCAGGCACAAAACAGGTAGCCGTGGTGAATGAAGAAAATAATAACTGTGTGCTTTAATACACACAAGGGAAAAGGATCAAAGCAAAATTATAACTCTGATAAGTTACATGAGACACGAATGATAGTGCACTGGAAATTTTTTCAAGGAATTGTCTGACACAGTTGCGGGGCTGGCTAGGCACACCTGGAATCAGTGGGGAAACTGCCAGGCAGTGCAGGGACACTGCAGGGGCTGTGCTGGTGCGGGTGGACCTCCTTCGGGGACGCTAGCTCTGCTGGTAAGGCCTCTCAGTTGATTAGCTGAGACCCACTCAGATTATCCAGGATAATCTTCCTACTCACGGTCAGCTTCACATGCACTGTCATCACATCTACAAATACCACCAGGGCAGTCCTCGGAGGAGCGTCCAGTGGGATCACTGGGGACTGAAACAAAGCCAGGCTGATGCATCAAAAGGCAGAGTACTGGACTGCTCTTCATTTTCTTTAGTTTTCTTTTGCTTTATTTCTTTTTATATTATTATTACTAGAAATTTTTATGTTCTAACAGTCCTACTTTGAGGTACAACCTCCATAGAATAAAATACACCTGTCTTAAAGTACAGATCGACGAGATTTGGCAGATGTGCACAGGTGCACAATGTCACCGCAGCAGGGTTTCAAGCACTGTCACTGCCCTCACAAGTCTTTCTTCTGACCCTCTGCAATCCACTCCCATCCTCATGCCCAGCCCCAGGTAATCACTGTTCCACTTTCTAACACCCTAACACAACTTTTCTGGAATTTGGTATGAATGGGACCAAGCAGTGTGAAATTTCTTACATCTGGTTCTTAGCATAGTGTTCTTGAGACTCGCCCACATCTTTGTGTCAATCAGACATTCCTTTTCATTTCTGAGTAGTATTCCATGCATAGGTGTGCTAGTTTCTATCGATTCATCGGTCACTAGACACTGAGCTGGCTTCCACTCGGGGAGTGAATACTGACAAAACGAGTATCCACATTCTACTGTTTGTGTACACATATTTTTAAATCTCTTTTAAGTTGGTAGCTAGGGGTGAAATTGTTGTGTGTGTATGTGTTTAAATTTTAAGCTGCTGAAGTGTTTTCCCAAGCAACTGAACCATGTTCATCACACCACCAGCACCACAAGAAAGTCTCAGCTGTCCCATATCACCAACGGGTGGAATTTTCATCTTTTTTTATTTTAGCTATTATCACTTTGGGATTTTAAATTGCATTTGCTTAATGAGCAAGAATAATCAGGTTTTCATGTGCTTGTGAGAGTCTCCATGCATTTTTTGTGAAGTGGCTACTCAAACCTTGTACATATTTCTTGTACCTGGACTGCGTGCTTTAGTAAAGAATAATAAGTTTTTGTCTTAAATGCAGCAGACCCTTGTATTGCAGGTAATGTGTTCTGTAAGAGGAGCAAACTTTTTTTTTTTTTTTTTTTTTGTAGCAGGAATCAAGTTCGGGACCTCGTGCTGGTCAGGCAGGTGCTGTGCTGCTGAGCGATTTCCCTGGTCCCTGGATGAGCAAACATTTCTGATAAATTTTAACTTGTGAAACCAGTGGTGCCTTGCAACAAGAGTAGCAAGAATAGTAAATGGCAAAGGGTGTCACGTGATCCAGCTGAGCCAATGGCTTCTCTCTCTCTCTCTCTCTCTCTCTCTCTCTCTCTCTCTCTGGGATTGGGGTTGTCATCCCTACACAGAGAGAAGTCATGGATAAGATCTCCTTTGTAAAGGAGGAAGAGAACAAGGCAGGAGAATCAATCCCTCACTTCAGACGAGATTAAGGATATGTGTAAAATGTAGGACACAGTGGAAAATTTTGTAGAGAAAAAAAACTCCACCCTAAGAAGGCTGTGGCAGTATGAGCCATGAATCTGTTAGTGATACTGCCATGTCACATTCTGTGAAATCCTCAGAAGGAGGCAAAAGCACGTGTCTTTGATAGGTCCCTGGTTAAAGCTGCATGAATTGGGAAGGTTTCTACTGAGCCAATAGAAAGCAGCGACTCCATCCGTGACCGTGAGTCACCCTCCACTGTGACCCTCCTCTTTGGTTTTTCCCTCACACCAGGCACAAATCTCCTGAACATGAAAATATTGAATCTTTAACACATTATAATTTTCTTCAAGCTAATACTGACTTACTCCAGATAAAATATACAAACTTGGCGCCTCCCCCAGCCACCCCCACACATCATTTGTCCATCCACACCCACATATATGTAGTGTAAACCCCACACTCCAGTATACAGCTTATAAATATCCTCACGCACACGTGTGGCTTCCAGCCCTATTTTTCCTTCCTGTAAATCTGAATTACCATCTGCTGTCATTCACATCCAGCCGGAGGGATTTCTTTAGCAACGCAGCACAGGTGTGTTACCAATAATTTATTTCAATGTTCTTGCTGTATTTGGAAATGTCTTAATTTTGCCTTCATTTATTTTAAGTCAAATTTCCTGAGCTATAATTTAGGTATATTAAAAATAATTATTTTTTCATGTGTGCCGTTCAGAGTTTTGAAAGACACAACTGATCCTGTAATCGCTGCCACAGCCGAGCCGATGACTAGAACAGCTGCAATTCTCCCCAGGTTCTCTCAGCAAATCTCTGTAGCAAATCTCTCCCCATCCACAGGAGCTGGCAGTTACCGATCCCCTTCCTGATCCCATGGTGTCCCCACTTCTGAGAATGTCTCATAAATGGATTGTACAGTACGCAGCCATTCCAGACCTGCACCTCTCACTGTGCATATGCATTTGAGATTTATCCATGACGTTCCAAGTATTACAGGTGATTTTGTTTTATAACCAATTAGTATTCTGCACTATGGATGAAAACAGTGGCCTGGTCTTCTACTGATGAGTTTGGATTGTTTCCAACTTTTGGCTTTTATGAATAAAAGAATTTTATGCTCAAAGAATTCCAGCTGCAGATTCTCACATAAGTTCTCATATCCTTTGAGTAAGCTTAGTAATGGGCTCACTGGGTCTTCGGATAAGTGGGTTTTATTGGTAAATCTGTATTCCATTTTTATTTAATTTTTGTGTACAGTACAAGGAATAAATAGATCAAGGCTCTTATTTCTAATGTCCGGATGTTCACTTCGCCCCGACCATCATTTGTTAACAGAACTGTGCCCCCTTCACTGACTCGCCTTCATGCACATGATGGGAAACGAGAAGATAAATCCCAGGCATGACTTTTCCTAGAATTCACAAGGAAAGACCCGAGCTTGGCCTACCACGTCTGTGTCACGGGAACCACTCCACAGAAGTCTTCACTCCAAAATTCTTGTCTAACTCTCCACTCATGAATTTCCTCCCAAACCCTTGAAGAATAGCATCCCTGCTAAGAGAGAGTCACCTAATAAGTACACAAAACGTTCCCATCTAACCAACCACACACCTTGAGTGCATTTCCTGAATTTGAGTCATTCAGTCTTAAGTTCAGTGATTCAACCTTAAGCCAGAAGCTCACACCAGCCCTCAAGCTCTCAGCTTATCAGGTAGTTTAATGAAAGGAAATTGGTTATTCCAAGGACAGAAGTCTGTGTGGAACTCTTAGGGTGCGGTTCTGGTGGTGCCAAAGTTCCAGACAGTCCTGCCTCTATCACTGACATCAATCCATTGGGGCATTATCATGCATGTATGCATGTGCACACACACACACACACACACACACGCACACTGCACATGCCTTGTCTCTGAAGAAAATACTGTCAAGGGTAACACCAGTTACATGTAAGGAAGCAGAGGAAGAAAGCCCTAGCAATCTGAAATATCTCCCAAAGACATGAAGTTGGTTTCTACAGGAGCTTTGCAGAGTAAGAATGACTCTACATCTGCCATCACAGCTGCTCCCCTGTGTACGCAGAGACTTCATGAAAAGCTCAATTCTCATCCAAGGAGCTTTGTTCTCTGTAGTCGTAATGGGAAAGATGAAAAGGGGGTGGCCTTTATCCCAGATTAAAATGTGGTATAATGATAGCACTTAAATTCCACCCGAAAAAGTTGCTTGATAGACTGAAGTCCACGGCCTGAGGGAGGTGGGAATTTTCCTATCCATTGGCATGTATGTGTGGTTTTTTTTCAGTTCCCTGGAAAGCAGAGCTGCTTAAAAAATATCCTCCAAGAATATTTTCCTCTGTAAAGCACTATGAATATCTCAACCACCCAAATAATAGCTCTAAGTCCTTTGTCATTCTCAAGAGTTTATAGTTAAAGGTAAAGGAAAGATACGATTTGGTTCATTTCAACAAAAAGGCTCAGCAAACTAGAATTTTCCATTCCTGTGTATTCACTGATTTATGGCTAAGGCTGTTTCAAATCAGATTACATAGCCCCAGCCGTGAAGTCAATGTCTGAAGGGAAAAAACATAAATCAGAAGAGAAGTAAGAACATAGCGAGATTATTGTATGCTTCCTCCAAGAGTTGGACAGCGTGTCTCGGTGTCTTCATGACAGCGCAGAGCTTGAGGCTTCGCCTAAGTGCGTCACACGCTGAACCCAATCCTCGTTCCGGACCTTTATGAGTCATAAGCAGCAGAAGGCATTTAATGGTGTGAGACGCGGCTGCCGGGCCCTTCTGCTCCGTTGATTTATATCACTTTTTATTTGCCTTATCAACTGTTGCCCTAAAGAGTGAGATTGCTTTTCTTCCTCATTTTCTTTGAAATAAACATGCTCCAAAATTCTTTCAGTTATTATAGTGAATTCATTTATCTTGGTGTACTAGGGGATGATTGTGGTTTGAATAATATTCTGCGTCTCCGAGCTGAAAACCGCGGTCATATAAAGTAGGGAAGGGGCATCTCCCATTTCTCACTGTCCTCAGGTACACAAGCAAACAAAGCAAAACCACACAAACTGAGCTGCGGTGCTTGCTTCCAAGGAGTGCCCCATTATGAGCACATGTCTGGCTGCTTCTGTGGCTACATGAATCTGACATTTCCCAAACATTCAGTGTCTCCAATATTACTATAATAGAATTCATTACCTAGTGTCTCCTGATATTTGTGATTCTCTTTGCTTACTGAATCAGTTATTTCATAAATAAGGATGGATTCTGCCAGGATTTCTTCTCTTTCTACTGAGACAACCAGGTGGTCTGGAGTTTCCACCATCCATGAGTAGTAAAATGTCCAAAATGAAATAAATAGATTATAAACCTACACTGAAATGACAATGCTTTTGAAAGTCAAAACCCCATTCCACAGTAACCTCAGGAGTGGAGTATAATCAATGCTTTGATCTGAAGGGCTGATCGGTTGTGGAATCTCTAGGAATGAAATAGACAGGTGTTTCTATTATTACTGCTCTGCCTATAAAACCAGAAAACCTAATAGGAAAAGGGTTCCAATCCTAACTTCCATTACCTTCTTGGGATTCTTAGCCTTTTCTCATTACCAGATCTTGGCCCATCCTACTCAAGCCTCTTGGTGGAGGAGGAAAGGAAGGATCCCACAGAGAAATGGATGGAGACTCTGCCAAGTTCCTGTAGCAAAATCACATAGCAGACTTAGGCTTTAAGGATTAAGACATGTTCTTTTCTGCTTACAGCAATTTTCCACTGGAAAAGCAATCTCTTGACTGATTTAGGGCTCTGGAAAATATAGACTGTCCACCATGCATCACCAAGTGACCATGAAACTCAAAGCATTCTACATTTACTAGGTATAATCTGACCCACAGAGCCATCCAACACTGATCACTGGTGATGGCACCTCACTAGAAAGTTTAAATGATACCATATCAGTTATCCATCATTTTAATATTCTTCCGGGTTTGTCTGCGCTCACAAGAGTGTGGTATAATTTTCTGGGACTCACTGCATCAACATACCAAGAATGCAAACAAAATGGGTCCAGTCAGGCCTGCGGTGTATGAGAAATCTGCCTTAGCCAATCTAACCCAGTGGCCAAGGCCACCGTGGAGTCCTCACCTCCTCCTCCATTGATTCACATTATGACTTCATAGGAAAATGCTTATGCTCAGTCCTCCAGACTCTGTCTTTTCAAGACTCAAGAGCTTTTCATATGAAGAATACATTTATGTCCTTCCTGAATCTCACCCAACTGTGATACTACCCTTGAAATTCATGATCTCTTTATCTTTATTCAGAAGTGGACAGATCTCCTTGAGACCAAAAACTCTGAATCTATAAAGCCAGGAGCAAAGAGCTCAAGTTATCCACCCCGATACCACTCAGTACACAGTGCCAAGAACAGGATCAACACAATCAATATTCTCAATGTTTAAAGAAAGTGATGAGAGGTACACAGCACAGAGCAGTCACTGCTCCGTAGTCATTCTGAAGTACACCAGACACACGTCGTCACTTCTGAGAGCAGGAAATGTTTCGTGGGTGAGGTTCAAGTCTTTATGGTTCTCACCTTTGCTTTTGCAGAGATCTTTCCTTCCCGCAATACACGGCCTGCGTTTTCAAGAGTGGCTCTCACTTGTTTCCTGCCTACAGAAACACAGGGGACCCATGGGGTCTTTCTATTTGGATTGACTCTACCTCTTCTAGTTCAAGTGAGCAAGCCTGTTTTAAAAACAGTGACTGAGGTACAACCTGTGCCTCAATCCAAAACCATAATTTCTTTTAAAGGAATGTACATTCTTCTTGATTCCCCCAGTAGAAAGTGTGAGGGACAATGCACTTGAGATTCTTGAAAGCCTTTTAAGGAAGTAATCGGGGCCCCACCGGAAACCTTACAGGGGTTCAAAAGGTCACATCCTTCATTTGATCCTTATCTATTGTCCCTCTGAGTCTTTCTTCCAGTAACACACTAGGGGTAGGAAATGCTTATTTTCTAACCAGAAGGTTCTATCTCTTGTTTTTGTTTTGTTTCTTTGTTTCTTGCTTCTCCCAAGTTCTTCTCACAAGCAGGATCATTTGCTCTCTTCCAGTTCCTGATGATTTGCCACTCAAGAAGTCATTGTACCCTTGAACATCCTTCCCGAAAAAAATCTCCTTAGACAGATCCCCAAGCTCAGGTGCATTTTATATCTACCAGATTATTTCAAGGGACAAATCTGCAAATCGTTCAGCTACAGCAGAACACAGATGGCCATCTTCTCCCCTTCCACTAGCCCTTTCACGTCCTTTCCCATCTGCCTGGTCTCAAAGACAGTGACTCAGCTTTAGATTTGTATTGTAGCTGCCCCCGTACTTCTAAGTACTAAGCTGAGATCTCATAATGACTCTTCAGGATTCCGTATGCTTCTAAATCAACAGGCAGAAAAGCACCTCCTGGATGCTGTGATAAATCCTGATTACCAGAGAAAATTGAGTTACTATCCTCTCGCATGGGTAAGAAGGGCTCTTTCTGAGTCCAGGAAAGTTCCTGAGGTACCTCTTAGTACTTCCTTGCTGCAAAGTCCTGAAAAACTATGGCCACTTATCAGTGAGAGGATCGCCAAGCTCACCTATTCCAACCAGTGA